>KL279891.1:12693-38413 GCA_000699545.1 Podiceps cristatus | reverse complement strand
ATGCACACCTCTGAAGCTGAAAAAGAAATTGCTCTTGGCAAGAAATAAACTTGTTAGGGCGCTGAAGCTTGAGCTCCTTATCCCTGGACAGCCGGAGGCCGAGCCCGGGAGGAGGCGGCGCAGGAGGCGGCAGCGAGGGCGGTGAGTGCTGTCCCGCAGCGCCATCTCCTGCACCAGCCCGCAGCCCTCGCTCGGCCCCCCTCGCAAATCCCCGCGTAGTGGAACTGCAGAATTAATTGTCCGTGGCTGATGGAAGTACTAGAAAATCGTCCCATCTATCCCATGGCTAATTAAATATTTGCCAGCTAATAGAAGCAGCATGGCTCTCCCTGGCTAGAAGAATTCTTAATGAGTACTGCACTCTGATTTCATTTTGCCTTCTGTCGTGAGGTTTTGCTAGCGGATTAGCATTCCACTCCTGCCTTCATTATTCAAAATTATTCACAGACACTGTCATGTGAATAAATCTAAATTATTTTCTCAAATAATTTGCGAGCGTATTGTTGCATCATTACTTTTAGAGTTGCCTATGGTAAATGGGAAACTTCCTCAGGCAATGAACCACAACTTGGATGTTTTCTGAATAATTTTCCAAATTTAAACTCTGTAGAAACTAATAGAGTTTGGCACACTGACAGGATGGGTAGGACTGCATTCCTCTGTCCATGCTGGGAAGAGGGTGATAAATAAATGTAAAAGAAAAAAATGTTTTTAGATAGAGTTAGATTGTGTCCCCTGAAGCAGCAGGATGCGCTCAGGGCTGACTGCAAAAAGCCATTTGGCATATGCAAAGTCCTCCTATTGTCCATAGTGTTTGTAATCTGTGGCTGAGATTCCTAAGCTTGTGTTCCTGGTGGTGGGAAGTTTGTGGGAGGCTTCCAAGCTCCTCTATGAACAACACCAGATTCTTAGCTGACTCTTTCTGGAGCTTTCTCCAGCAAAAAGGGGAGCACCTGAAAGTGGGACTGTTTCTCTCTCCTGCAGTCTTGATCCTGGTATGTAATTTGTAGGTTTGATCAAGAAAAAAGTTTCTAGTCAGCTGCTTCATTAGGTGTTTGAGATACAGTAAAATTCAAAAAAGCAAATAACTATCTGCATCAATTTGTGTAATGGAACTGAGTTGCGCGGCACGGTTCTGCCTGGAGCAATGAAACATGAACGTTCACTCTCTGTTTTCACTCGTGTTTACGGATCTCAGGAGCTGACTGTAGCATACGCTTGGGAAGTCCTCGCTCTGGTAAGGTCAATGGCATTTGCCGAGTTCCTTTTGCAGGACACTGTCAGCAGAATCTTGGCAATTGCTATCCCTCATGCAATGCTATTCCTTTCTCTTGCAGGTGGTAGGAATTTTTGCAGGATTTGGTCTTCTGCTTTTGGTGGCCTCCCCTTTCCTTCTACTTGCTACACCATTTGTTCTGTGCTGCAAGTGCAAATGTAATAAAGGAGATGATGACCCTCTACCTACCTAGACTGAGAGAAGATTGGACTCATCACAACATGTGTTTTGATTTTATTGTTGCTGTTGATGTTTCCCTCTTGCACTTACATTGCTGTAGCCTTACTTGCCCAGTTCTGCTTTTCATTGACACACAGTCTTGGTTCCAGGAACTGTTGTTACTACTGTTGCATAGATCAACTGATAATAGACAAGGAGGGTAATGGAAGGCAAGTTTGGTGCTAAAAGGAGACCATGGACCCAGGTAGCTATCTGAAATGAAGAGATGATACTGCTAAAAATAATGCAAAAAGTTTCTGTTGCCCTGCTAGTGGACTGGGAACTGTGCTGAATGACATCAGCAAAACAAGCTGAAAATGCATACAAATCTAAACTTTCTGCATATCTGTTCACTTCAGAATTTGGTGTCTTACTCCTGTCGATATTTAAGTTGGCTATTATTTAAATCAGATAGTCAACTTAGTGTGACTTTACCATGTTTACTACACATAATTTTTTGTTAAAGCCATCACAATGTCCTTTTTAGTACCTATTTTTCCAAGTATAACAAGATCTATAAGGTGCATATAGGCCATCCTATGCCTTTCTTGAAATTTGGGGAGGGTTAGAGGGACAAAGTTGGTCCTGTTACTTTCCAGGAATTTTTTGAAGTCTTACAAGAAATTTATTTGACTGAGAACTACATTTTCAAAAAGAATCGATAAAGCTGTAAAGTTGAGTGACGACACAAACCTGCTATCTAATCAAGGTTCTTTTAAAAATGCATTGATGGTATTGATTACTGCTGGACCACTAGTGTTTTTCTGAATTTTTATTTTTTTGCTGTTGTTTAGGGTTCTGCTACACTTACAGGGCTATGTAACTTCTAATCCAGGTATCTTAATCTTTTTATATATAGAGAGATATATATATAATCCTATTTAAACCAAATGTGTAAATAGCTGTGCTATTGAAATATTTTGGAACTTCAGGATAGCTTGCTTCTGTCTTTAGGGCAATTATTAAAAAATACAGAACTAACATTACTATTTAGTAGACTCTTGGGTTGTCAATGACTCTTTCCTTTTAAGTGTAAAAATACAGTAGGGTTATTCCTATAGCTAATAATAAATATGCCTGGGATATTTATGGAAGTCCTACTTTGCATTTAAATTACTTAGCCCATTTTCAGAGGTAATACCATATGGTGTATGCTGTTAAATAACAATACTGTGATGAAACAAGTTTTTATTCGAAAAAATAATCACTTGATTCGATAGTTTTGCGGAATTCAAAGTGCTGTGTTTCCAGGGTAGTAAAGTGTGCTAGCCAACATACTATTGATCATTGTAGTTTCTCTTTAGAAGTATTTTGTTGAAAACAATTTTGCTCTGATTTTAAAGCCTACAGGAATTTGAGTAATAACTTCTTGCCATGAAATATGAAGCACCTGAAACAATGTGTATGTCTGTCTGTAGTACTGAAGGAAAACATTCTTTTGAATGGCTTGTGGACTGGAGTTTGACTTTGTTTTTTTCATTATCATTTATCTCTATTCATTGTCTGTGTACTGAGATGGACAAGTATGTTGAAGCCAGGATAACTTTGCACTGAAAATGTATTAAGACCCTTAAATGCAACTGCTTCTGGCTGCTGTCACAGGCTGGGAATATGTTTTCGTAGCTCAAGCATAAGGAAATTACTCCTTTATTATCTTTCATTTTATACTGTCTATTTGTTAAATAAAAAGACTGTAGGGTACAATTTTGAAAAGGGCCACTGTCTTTTTATAAAACAGTTTTGAATTTCTTCTCCTCCCCCTTCTTCCAAGTTTAATGGTATCCAAATTCAAACAGTATTTTAGCTCCGGGAGCAGGAGATTATCTGCAAATTGGTTATTTGCCTTGATTTTAATGAGTTCAGCTCTTCTAATGTGAAGTAAAAAGATAGCTGGTTTCCAGCAAGTCTGAACTCCTTGTGGTATCTTCAGATTGTTTATGGCAATGCATAGTTCAGGTCTTTGCTCGCAGTATCTGTTTTTATTATTACAGTGTTTTTAATATTTTAGCTATCTTTGTTATTAAAAATTGCGTAGTTGTTGAAGAACACCTGTAGGGAGGCCTGGGTGGTGCATTCGGTCCGTGCCGTTTTGCACAGGGGATGTGTGAAGCACGGCTGACTCCAGCGGGCAGCGCAGCGGTTGTCGCTCTCCGGCTCTGGCAGCAGCTCAGTCCAGTTCCCCAGAGGTGCCCGAACCCGAGCACCTGGCTTGTCCCGAGTCATTGCGCCAGGGTGCAGACGTAACGGCAACCCTTCTGCGAAGGACAGCCGCCTGCAGGTAAGCCTGAACTATGTCCTTTCAGCCTCGGCCCTGTAATTCTATTTAACTGGAGGGGAAAAAAAAAAAAAAAAAAAACACACCACAAACTGGACAAAAGGACGTAAAGATTTCCTGGGTGGTTAATTTTCTAACTGGGGGCACTAAGGGATTTTGCTGTGTGTGGCAGTGGCTCTAATGGCCAGTTCTACTACTGGGATGATAGAAAGCAGCAGAGGTGCAGTGGCTTGCTACCAGTACAGGAGTGTCCTGGTATGAGGTTTATTTTCTCTGTGCCTTTCTTAGAGACCACCTTTATGTGGCAATACAGCGAAACTTGAGTTTTCCACAGTACTTTGTGGTCAGTTAATAATCAATGTCAGGATTAATGCATTTCCAGATTTAAAAGAAAAAAGGAAATAAAAATAAGTCCTTTGCAAATACAGATATTTTTAAATGATAGTTTATAATTGATGCTCATAGGTAACTTTATATATAATCAGAAAACTGTGTACTTCTGTCAGTATATCTCTCTGATCCCGACATACTTGAATTGCTACTGGAGATTTTTATGACGTATCTTGTGTTTCACATCCTGGCTGTTAGGGTAGACTTTATGCCTACATATATTTACCAAATACCTAAAGTTTTCAGGTTTGCTAAATGTCTTTCCATATGTATTATTCTCTGGGATGTTTTGGGGTTTGTGGAATTTTTTTTTTTTTAATGCTGTTTTGTTTCCAAAGTAGCAACTTCTGGCAGTGATGTATTGAGTTTGGGGCTTTTTTATCTTACAGGTTATGTTGATAGTGTGACATTTAATATAATAAATAATGTAATTGTAAATACATTATTTTAAACTCTGACATTTAAACCCCCTGCCATGGGAAAGTGAATGTTTGCTGCTTTTCGATGAAATTCTGTTACAACAGCTTTGTCTTCGTAGATTTTTTTGATGGAAAAATAAGATTCACTGCATGATTTCTGTTGCATTTTTTACGGTTATGCTATTATTTAGGGTTTTTGCCTTGTCTTAAATGCTGTTTTTAATGGTGTTTGTAACAGTACGTCAGTTGCATGTTCTGTGTGTCCTGTCTAGGGAGCTTGGGACTGAGGGTGGAGTCCAGACTCCAGAGGCTTTGCATCTCCCTAGACTTGACATTCACTAGCTGGGCTGAAGTCAGGCCTGAGGGACCAGTAGCGTAGCCTGCACCGACTTCGATAGCAGTAGCATCACGTTTTCCCCACGTGACATTGGACAAGTCACTTAACTCCTTTTATCTCAATTTAACCATCTTTTAAATGGATGGACCGATGTTTACCTACCTCACAGGAGGGCTGTGAGGGCAAATTCATTGGTTTTGAGGCTCCTTAAGATTTTGTGATGTAAGATTATATATAAATGCTTACCGTAGTTTTATATTAATATTTCAATTTTATTCATGTTGGCATTCATCTTGAAACCTCCTACTAGTGACTTTAGCATGCCGAGGATTTGGGATGCTTT
This sequence comes from Podiceps cristatus, assembly GCA_000699545.1. Taxonomy (NCBI): domain Eukaryota; kingdom Metazoa; phylum Chordata; class Aves; order Podicipediformes; family Podicipedidae; genus Podiceps; species Podiceps cristatus. The sequence continues at coordinate 33,154 of KL279891.1, read as the reverse complement.
CCCTTACATACCAGAAGCATGATCTTTCCTCAAATATTCCAGTTTATGAATTAGGCAAAATCCCAAATAAGAGCTGACTGGATCAACTCTCAGTTTACAGTTGATCTCCTGGCATGCAGGAAACACAATCAAAGTTAGTGAAAAGCTCTCTTGTTTATGGAGCTGACAGGATAAAATATTCATAGATCAGAAAAAGGTGAAGTGCTTTTGATTTAAAATTGTTATGGCCAGGAAAATAAAAATGAAGTTTTGTGCATTTCATCTGTAGGTCTTTTACTGTATAGGAATAAATATATTTAGTACGGGCCGGTCTCGTCCTGGTGAGGTGCAGCATGCATCAAGCTTTGTACTGGTTTGCTTTTTTAAAACCAAAGTTTGTACATTTCACATAATCTAAAATCCCGAGGAAAACAGGTAGAATAAGGTTGTTGATGACAGTGATATAAAAGACATCAAAAAAGCCGGCATCAGTGCTTAATTGCTAATGCACTTATACTAAGTAAGGCATGCTGTTTGTGTTTAGAGCCCTGTGGTCTTCATTATTGCTCTGATTTGTATATCTCTCTTATAAGAATTCCAGAAACATTAGGTACAGGTACGTGGTACATAACTGAACCTTTCTTGATCATTTTATCATGGATGTATTTTAAACTTGTATAGGGATAAGCATGAAGGAGTCATGCATATGTATAAATAATGTATTTGACCAGTGTAAAAATAGTTCTGTTGATGTATTTGAAATGTGAGTACATTTTGTGCCACTAACACTGTGATGTATAAAAGAGCTGTTGAATGCCTTTTAATGTTGTGTTTTGTACTTTGAATCATATTGAAGAGTTTAATTTGTAATTTCAATAGATATTTTAAATGAATGTGTCTCTTGTGATTCTTCATAGTGGCTTTTCAGTGCTATACATTCACTAAAGAAAAGTGCTTTTGCGATGGTAGGACTCCCTGCCTCTCCTTCCTTCAGAGCAAGCACAGCCTGTAGCCTGGAGACGTCCTGCCTCAATTCTGGGCGTAACTGCGGTTTCTGATGACGCATTCATCTCCCTGCTTAGCTGAAGGAGTGACTGGTTATCTCTAGAGCTAATCTGACACACAGCTCGGTCTTTGGTCCAGCTCCTGTTGGAATCCGCTGATGGGTGGTCCAGCTGGGTGGGAGTGCTGTGCTCCGAGGGTCACCAGGAGAGGGGTGCGTATTCTCGCCCCGCAGGCTTAGGGCTGGTGGAGGTGGCTGTGAGTAGCTTGTATTCCCCTCAGTTTGGTGGTGCGGAGGTGAAACTTTGCAAGGCAAAGCCCAGTCTCTTGTACAACAGAGCATATGCAACCCTCTTCGACAGTGGGAATTGGCTCTCACGTTCTTGACTCCATCAACAGGCACTTTGCATTTTGCCTGAGCTGCAGGTTAGGGTGCAGTCTTTCCTTCAGTCCCCATAGTTTCTTTCTTGCTTGTTAGAATACTATTTTTCTATACCTATAAAAAAACGCACAGGCACTATTTCCTCAACAAAATGGTATGCATAACTAATATGCATGTATGTGCTTTATACCTGACAATTTAAGAAAAATCAAGGCCCCATAATAGCTGCTACTCAGTCATTCCTTTCTTTCATTTTCACGGAGCATAATTTTTCTCCGTAAGGGAAAGATCAGTTTAGATGTTTTGTTTAATTAATTGGGCAGAAAATAGTCTATAAATGCCACAAGGGGTTTTGACCTATTCTAGGAGCAGGTATTATTAACAAAGCAATCTTTCTGCTTTCTTCCTCTGCTCCCACAGTCTGTTGCTTCCAATTAGGGTGTGTTTTGCTTTGCAGTTTTCTTTTAGAGAGAAGGATTATTTCTCAGTCACTTGCAATTATCTTGTAGTTTAGTAACATTTAGCTCCTGGGCCTTTCCTCAGTCTCTGCCAGATTCAGCTGTGTTGACTGGGTTTCTGCACAAGTCTGTAATCAGAGAATCAAGCACTGCTGAAACAGTAACAGGCTTTCAGGGTCTCAGCTGCCTAAAATTAAGAGTGTTTAAGTCAAATTCTGAAATGACAAACTTCTAGCGCATGTATTTTCTAGTAAATAGTGTCCAAGATCATTTAATTGCCAGAGGTGACCCACATCTGTAGTAGTAAGTTCTGTTAGGGGTGGCCCCAGCCCCAGAATAACTCCTGAACTGTACCTGGGCATTGGGCGGGAGAGTTCTGGTCAAAATCATGCCAGTAACTGTCCTGTAAGAACTGAACGATTGCGGCAATTGAATCCCACAGCACAAAGACACAGTGCTAGTTCTAGCTTTCTGATAATGGAGATGTAACTCTAGTAACTGAATTACGTACAGACACACACACGTATGGGGGTAGTGCTACAGACTGCCAATGCCAACCTGCAAGCACAGTGCATCCACAAAGCATCTTTTTCTGTTTCTTTGTTTTTTTCTTGTTGTATCAGAGATCATCTAGGATATTTCTCATAGGAGATTTTGTGCTGTGGGTACTTGGGTCTTATTTTATGCAGGATATATAGAAACTGATGGAACTTCTGATGAGTTTGAAAATAAGAAGAGACAAAAGGTTGTTTTGCACAAGGAGGCCTTTGCTACCCGGACTCTGGGAACCGAGATTCAGCCTTGAATACGACACTGCTTAAGTACGGGCTTTGTCTTAACATTCAGGTGTCTGGCCCTAACTGATGGCAGTCAGTGCAAAGACACATCTCCTGGACCTTTGGGACGTTTCCCTTCCCATCCTATGCTGCTTAACTCAGCTTTTTTTAGTCTCTCCAGATGCTTCTCAGGTGTGTTGTTTTTTTTTTTTTTTTTTTTTTCCCCACTTACTTAGACGACGGAAGAAGTCCAGTCAACTGCCTTTGTCCAGGCACATAACTTTTACGTGGCTAAACCCGAGTGAAACCGTTGCAGAGTGCCTTAGCACAAGTGCCAGTTCAGATACCAAGGCAGAACTTGGTGGTGCAAATTCAAACCAGGTTACTCTCCTCCCGTAGGGTGTTTCCAGATGAATGCGCGTGTGTGTGATGACTGTAACTTAACACATGTGGCACATATACAAAGTGTTTAGATGCTGTAAATCATACAAACCAACTCACACATGCAAGCAGTGGAAATGCACTTGAAAGACTGAATAGTCCAGTTCCTTTGTAGTGTGTGCACAGGAGGGCACAATTTCAAGCTGTATGTGCTGACTGGTAATTTATTCCTGGTGTTCCTTGGTCACTTTTTTGTTTGGTTGGTTTTGGGGTTGGTTGGTTTGTTTGTTTGTTTTTTTAAAAAGGGCAAAAATGAAATGAACACTATAATCAATCTATAAAGGCTAAATTTAAACCTAGGTCCCAAAGAAGAGAGCCACTGGAAGTAAATTCTAGGTGTTCTAAATCGATGCTGTTTTCTAAAACCTGAATGTAAATATGTGTGTCTAGCTGATGTGTGATACTTCATATTTATGCACAGCATGTCCTGAAATGTCAAATGTGGCTTCCTGTCAGTGTAGCTTATGTATATCTACAGGAAGAAGAAATTGTACTGCATAATTTTGTAGAGCAAGAAATCTGATCCTGGAACAATGCAGATTGGCCAGATTAAATAGACTGATAAAGGTTCTGGGATATTTTTTGTAGCTTTATGTGGAAGAAAGTGTATTAGGAATAGAATTAAATCACTTCCTACTTCAAAATGCTGCCCTCTTTTTTCCCCAAGTAGCTGGAAAAGTAAAAAAATGCCTACAAGCCTGAATAAAGAGGTACTCCATGTGGGCTGTGAATTGGATACTCAGAGCCCATTAAAATGGATTAGTCTTTCCATTACTTTTTAGTGAGTTTGGATTTTAATTTTAGGTGAGCAATGAACTCATCTTGCTGCATAAGAGAGCACCTGTGGCAGAGAATTGTGTTTTTCTGTCGGGGTTTTCTCTGCCAGTGATGTGCTTCAAATGGCATGATCTGTTTTGTGTGACAGAATATGAGAGACTGATTTCGCTGTGGCCTGTAAGAAAAAAGTTATGTATCATTAAAGGAGAAGGAACATAATGCACTAATTTACCAGGTTCTGTAGGCCTAACCTGCTCATACCAGTCTGAATTAAAGTCTGTGGACTCAGCCCTTCCCAAGATCTACACTGCTGTGTTTTATTCTTCAGAATGATTACAAACAAGCACATATTTTATTTTTTCTCTTTGCTCCCTTGGGTTTTGGTGGGTGGCAGAAATGCTTGAGCTGCCTCAAAATCCTGAGGTCTCATCATATTTCGAAAATGAAACCGTAGTTTTATGGGATTACTCACAGGAGAAATGCATGAGGTACTGTGCAAAGTTTTGCTTTAAAATCTCAGATGTGCATAATACAGCATTTCTTTATTTTCGTGCCCCAGTGCTTATTAGCGTACTCATTTTGCTGAAGTGCCAGGTTACTTCTATGATGGGTATAGGTCGAGTGAGGGATACTTGAGCTGGAATATAGCTAAACTTTTCTCAATGCGTTAGAAAAGCCCACGGGCAGGGTGTTTTAAGCCCTGAGCGCTGCTGCTGTGAGCCAGCAGAGTGCAGCCTCTGAACGCCGCGTCAGGCGGAGAGGGCTGCTTGCTTTGAGTTGCTTGTAAAGCTACATTAGCAAGATCTCTGTTTTAAGCTTTTAAAGTCTGTGTTTCAGAACCTCCACAGAGGTTTTGTAATGGTATCACGGCTAAAAATAACGACATTATGATGGGCCTGCACACTCTGCTGGGGCTGTTCTAGTCTCTAGGTATTAACATATGATGTTGCTCCTGTTCTCTCAGAGTATATAAATCTTTTCTGAAAGTGAAAATCCTAAGTATTTGAACTTAGGGAAAACTGACATACGCATAGAGGTGTTTCAATCTGCAAATGTAAAATGAGAGGTGCAAACCAGAGGTCTCTTTTAAAATGCCATGGTCAGAGAGCACTGATTAATCACACTGAGAGAAGAAGGGGGAACACTAAAAATCTGTTGGTTCAAACCAGAGTAAGTATTGGCTAATTATATTGCATCTTCTCTATATTTTATAATTGACGGATGTTGTAACTGAGCCAAATTATTCTTTTCTCCTTTCCTACCCACGCCTGCTGTCGTATCTGTGTTCCCCAATACAGATGTTCAGCAGAAACAATGCAACTGTTCAAGTAACTCCAACCATCCGTTTAGCAGTCAACATGTTTGGCAGGGGAGGCAAGCTGCGACAGGGGGGTGCTGGGAGTCCTTCTGCCTTTACCTCACTCTATTTATATATGTTTCAGTGTTCATGTGTCTTCCTTCCCCCATCCCCGAAGTATATTTGAGTAAAGCAAAGTGAAAAGTTAGTTTCTTGTATTTTTTTGTAGACTGAAGGTATGTTTCAGGATCCTGCCAACAGGAACACTAACTTTTAAAGAAAACATAATGTGCTGTCCTGGCTGCCACCATCTCCCTGCCAAACTTCCAGAAACTCCTGGGAAACTTCTGGTTTGTGCCAGTTACAGCCTGTTAAGGGTGTATTTGGAGCATGTTTTTCATCTGGATCCATTTTTTCTTTTCAGGACCTCACAATTATCTCATGCAAACCAGTGCAATTAGAGGATTGGGGTAGTACAGTGTGTCCTACCAATCTGCTCCCACCATATCACTGCACGTTGTTCAGCAAACTCCCCCTGCCTTCAGCATTGGTCAGGTGGCTGCAGGCTGAGGACCTTCTCAGTGCAGGATGCCGCCCGCCTTTTGGTGCTGCTTGCAACTCCTCCCGGCTTCCCAGTAGCAGGGTACGGTTCCTAGGTGTAGAGCAGCATTGCATGTTGAAGAATGGCCCCTGGAAGATGCGTGTCTACAGGGGCCGTCTCACTGCTTCCCACGGTAGGAAAAAAAGCAGAGAGATGCAGAGCAGCAGAAGAGAGGGGCACTGAGAAGGAGCACCTTTCTGTCACTTCTGCATATGCGGTGGCAGATGGAAATGTAAGTTTGGTGCTTAGTGCCATCACCCTTACCAGCAATTTCTATCCTTTCACTTGTGATCTGGACGTGCTGCCTTGCAGGCTCTGCAGGTGGTTGCCGGCGTCCCCTTACAACTAAGACTTGGTGAGGGAGGCAGAGGGGAGATTGTGACTGGGTTAAAATGTGAGTGCCTTATGTGGGAGACAACCCTGAGTCAGCTTCTCCTTTGCACTAAGTCTGAGGCAATTAACACAGTTATTTTCTCTGCCATTTGTCTGTGGAAATGGAACACGAGATGCCACAGTACCTGGAAGCAGTATCATTGGTCCTTTTAGAGACATTCCAGGGCTCTCTTGAAACCCAAGGAGCGCTGTAGGGTGCAACCATTGCTCTTTAATAGTTTTTACTGTTGTGCCTGAGAAAACCCCTTCTGAGCCACAGGGCCTGGCCAGAGGCTATGGCTGCAAGGCAAAGGAAACTGAGAAATGCCTGCGGTTCCAGCAACATCTGCTTTAAATCACAGGATGCCTTCATGACCCTTCAGGACACTCGGTACTTAAGGTCTTTAAAGTTTTTGATGGCAACCTCAAATGCGCAGCCTGTCAGCACAGCTCAATAAGGTTATAACACTTCTTTTGGTCAGATCGACTATGACTTTTCTTACTCAACTCAACTACAAAGCTTGCAGAGGAGCTCTAGCTGCTGCCCAACACCAGCAAAGCAGCTGGGAGCTGCCTGCCTGCCCCTTGGCTGCGGCTCGCAGCACCACAAGCACTTGGTAAGAAACGCTCATGATTGTCTCTGCTCATAGATGATCGTCTCCAAATATTGGTGGGCAGCAGCCCCACAGAGACGACCACGGCGTTGCTCATGTCTTGCTTCAAGCAACAGTTATCAGTCTCAGTCAGGAGGCTGCATCGGGTGGGATTTGCCAATAAAACCATTAACGATGCCCCAGTGGAAGGGTTTTATAAAGCTGTATGTTTCTGAGTATTCAACAACCACATATGTGAAATATTATGAACTGTAAAAGCTCCTGGATACAAGGAGCACTCAACGTGTTGGCAGGGGAAAGAGAACCTTTTCTCTTTACAGAAAAATATCATAATCTCTTTAAAGGCCATAAAAGCAGTCAGAACATGAGGTCAAAAAAAAATTTCCATTAGTCTCTAGAGTGTCCTGCATGTCCTTTATATAAAATAGGTATTTCCACTCTGAAGAACTCGCCCTCTCCAAGCAGCTCTGAAGAGCTACTGAAGACTCGACATAAGGTTTGTGTGATGTGTGTGTGGGTTGTGTGCTGCGCTCTGGCTAATCGCTGCCCCTGAAGCAGCTGGGAGGGGGTGGCCACAGAGGAATATTAAATGAGGGTTACTCCACAAAGATTAGAAAAAGCGATAATCACTTGATTTGCTGGGAATACAATCAGGCAATTTAAGAACACGTCTCCGAATCATTATTATTATTTCCTTCAGCGATCAAGAGTTCAAAAGATATCTGGCATCCACCCCTCTCCCACTCCACAGAGAGGAAAACCGCTCTGGTGTTACTGCTGACTTTTGTTTCACTAAAATTGAATTTTCTTGCTATTTTAAATATAAGAAACAAACCCCAAAATTTCCAACAAGCTCTTGAGCACTGCACAATGCCTGGCTTATTTCTTTTCATGCCTGGTGTCATGGCAACAGGAAGAATTCAAAATTAATTATAATCCAGGCAAGATGGCCTCTACTCGTATGTTGGGTATAGCCTTGTCTTGTGATTTTATTTTTGCCAAAACAATATCAAAGGTGCTCTTTGCTACTAAGAATTTTTTTTTTCCTCTGGTAAATAAATCTTGTGGTTGTTAATTTAAACATGTAGCAAACTGCCAGTGAAAATTATGACTTTGAATTAATACAAAGATATGAGACAAAAGAAGATTCAAAGGGAAAAGCAGAAAAAGCTAGTGAGTGATTAAGAGAAACAAATCTGTTTAAACTTTAGTAAATACTAGGAGTAAAAATAAAGCGTGTTCTTTTTAATAGGAACACCTCAACAAACACTGCTGTTTCCAATTTCTCTAAAAAGATTTGATTTATGAGCTTAGTAATCAGATATGAGAATGTGTTTCATCTAAGAAATGTTCAGTACCTGCCTTGATATGATGGTGCTTTAACCTTAAAGACACTTTGATAATACATAAAGAGAATTGAAAGAAAATTCAATTAGGCTTTCCAGCCTAACAGGTGTTTCACTTGCTCCTTCAAATACAAAGTCTCAAATTCTTCATTTTTCTTTTTCTGCTTTGCATTGCTAAAGAGTCGTATCTGCATACATTTTCCAATATAAAGGGCTAAATTCAAGTTTTTAACCATTAGATACCATTCTCACACCTGGAAAACCAGCTCTGCAAATCTGTACCATCAATGCTATTTCACAGTTCCACCTGCAGACGTACTGTGCATCCTGTGAAGGGACCACAGCTGGCAGGAGAGCTTGTGAAGACTGAGATTTCCCTGCAGCAGATTCCCACCACCTCTGTCCTGTGTAACGCAGAAGTAACCCCCATACGATGAACGAGTGATCCATTTATGGGGCAGCTTCCCAAAAATCATGAGAGGTATAAAGGCCTAAATTGTAAAGAAAAAGGAAGTTCTGAATTCTTTATGTCCATCCACTGGTTTTGATCCATAAGCCTCCATATCTGCAAGTTTTTATCCATTATGAAGACCAGAATCAATGTGTTTAACAACAAACAAAACAGACAAACCAAAACTGGGATCCATCACAAGCTCCAAAAGTAGGATTTCTGAATAAATAATAAATCCAACAAGGTGTTGCTTTTTATTCTTTTATTTGTTTTAAATGTTTTGCATGCAGCTTATTTCCTTTTACAGCTTATATATCCAGTTTATTTCCTTTAATCCTGAATTACATGTTCCACGTATCAGGTAGCCACAACAACCTGCTGTTGACTAAGCAGGATATTCTGTTTCTTTTTAAATGGAAGGAGAAATGCTGATTTTTTATTGGAATGCAAAGCTATATCCATTGGGGTGGGTAGGTGAGTGGGGATATATATATTCAGGTGTTACTGTGCATTTAGTTCTTGACTAAATGAAGGATACAAGAGAAGACCTTGAACTAAGCTGATAGTCCCTCAGGAGTTAGACACTAGGCAGTCCTGAAGGCTTGTGAACATCATCATTGTTCAAGCCTTTGAGTGCAGTCAGTGCTTCTTGGAGGGCACTTTGGCCATAAGTTTCTCCGCCTTTTTTTACCTCTGTGGTCTCAACACAATTTCTAGGAGTTATTGCATAAGATGTGCTGATGATAGAGGAAGTTCCAGAAGATAATGCCACCCTAGAGTCTGGTATTGGCGATTGGTGGTATTGCATAACTGATCTCTGAATATTGTGACTAATTTCTATGTCAGAACAACAGCTACTCGTTGCAACAACTGAGGAAGAACATGTGGGAAAAGTAGCAACAAGCACTGAACCACACATTGGCACATGTCCTCCAGGCAAAGGGTTGGAGAACTGATCCGCTTACCAGATGCATGAGAGAAGTCCAGGCACCTTTCCCGATTCCTCTTCTCTTCACATAGGCAGCATCAAAGGGACGAACAAAGACTCTGTTAGCCATGTTTTTGAAGAAGAAAAGTCACTTGCTTAGATCTTCAACAGAAATATTTGGGGATGTAGGCACTTCCCCAAGATGGAGGATGGAGACATTCTGGTGTGTCGTACCACTTTAGGATCAGCGTTCTGAAGAAACCTGGGAGGCTAATGGAGAGTGAGTAAGAGACAAAGAAGCAAACAGATATACTGGTCCTCAGTTACTCTGAGGAGTAGTGCTTTAGCTGTGGCTTTCTTACTGTGGCTGTTTCTGTGTTTTGTACCTATACTGCCAGTAGCCAGGCTTGTTTATAGCCACAGATGATACTGGAGGTTTTATAGCATCTGATTTGCTCTAGGATGATTTCAGATTGTTCCTCAAATGACTATTGCCGTTTATTTTGGATATTGTTTTAAATGACTGTTTTTTCTATTATGCATAAAGATAATGAGGCACAGGGTTTTTCCATATGGACTGGCAAGCAAGCTGTGATTAAGAGTACGGACATGTACCAGTAACCCCTCTCTCCCAGGAGTATGCTCCCAAATTACCACTTATGAAAAATGCAGTCCCAGTTAGCAAAACAGTGGACCTCACAGGCAGCTGAAAAGAGTCTGTATATTTAATCAATAGTTGACCAGGAGTGGGAAAGCAGTAGGAGCCCGGTAACTTCCTGGATAAGCAATGTTATGTCAGCTGAAAACCCAGCAGAGCAGTTTCATAGTGGGGACAAGGACAAAAGCTCAGGCAGAGTCAGAGGAGAGGCAGCCAGTAGAATACAAGAGGACACTGCATTTAATAAAAAATGGAAACAAATAGCAGTGTAATTAAAAAACCCCAACACCATGCAAATACAAATGACAGGAGAAAAAACACCAAATGCAAATTGAGCAGGTGTAAAAATGTGTGAAAACCCATACATTCTTTATTTCATAGAGTACCTGTGTAAAAGACTATTCTTACTGTGTTTGATAAACTGTCTGTGTAGAAAAGTGCATATCAGGGTTACTTGACAGCCCCTATGCAAATCTGCTGAAGCCAGGACTGCTGGCAGGACACTTTCCCTCGGTAGCAGCAGCCCTCCCGTCTGCCTGAGCACAAATAGGCTTGCACTCCAGCCAGCGTCACCGAAGAGGGGGCACTGTGCATCTTCATGCAGGCAGAGTCAAACCCTGTGATACTGTAATTTTAACACCTCATCACTTAACATTTATTGTTACGTTGATACGAAGAATGATGAAGCAGTTCCAAAGATGTCCATGGGACGCTCCTCTCAATCACAGGGGACAAAACTAAATGAAAGAGTTTGAAATTGAGAAGAATTTGACCTTGGCAGAAGGTGGACCGAAATCAGGAACTAGCACCTTTTCGAAGGTGTTGTGCCAGTAAGTATTTTTCCTGCTAAAATTAGAGGTTAATGCTGGTAGGAAGTTGACAAAAGCCGGACAATGTGTCATTGATGAGGAGTTCAAAATTCTCAGGAGGCAGAGCTGGGCACTGTTGCCTTTCATAGGAGACTGAGCGGGGACATTCCAGCCTATGCTGGCCCTGCTAATAGAGTTCTGATGTCTTTCCAATAAAATATGGCTGCCTACCACCTTTGCAAAGTTTCTAACCTTGATTTTCCTGTCCTCAGTTTCTAAGACCATTTTGTTGTATTCAGTGTTAGAAGTGAATGCTAAGACTAGTCGAGAAATGGACCCACAAGACAACCACAAAAACCACTCGTTGTAGAATCATAGAATGGCTTGGGTTGGAACGGATGTTAACTTTCCAATAAAATATGGCTGCCTACCACCTTTGCAAAGTTTCTAACCTTGATTTTCCTGTCCTCAGTTTCTAAGACCATTTTGTTGTATTCAGTGTTAGAAGTGAATGCTAAGACTAGTCGAGAAATGGACCCACAAGACAACCACAAAAACCACTCGTTGTAGAATCATAGAATGGCTTGGGTTGGAACGGATGTTAAAGATCACTTGGGACACCTCTCACTAGACCAGGTTGCTCAAAACCTCATCTTGCCTGGCCTTGAACACTTCCAGGGATGGGGCAGCCACAGCTTCTCTGGGCAGCCTGTACCAGTGCCTCACTGCCCTCCCAGTGAAAAATGTCTTCCTTATAACTTATCTAAATCTATCCTCTTTCAGTTTAAAGCCATTCCTCCTTGTCACTTTGTACCCTTGTAAAAACACCCTCTCCAGCTTTCTTGCAGGTCTTCTTTAGGTACTGGAAGGCTGCTAGAAGGTCTCCTTGCAGCCTTCTCTTCTCCAGGCTGAACACCCCCAACTCTCTCAGCCTGTCTTCATAGCAGAGGTGTTCCAGCCCTCTGATCATCTTCATATGGCCCTCCTTGGGACTCTCTCCAACAGCTCCATGTCCGTCTTGTGTTGGGGGCCCCAGAGCTGGACACAGCACTGCATGTGGGGTCTCACAAGAGAGGAGTAGAGGGGGAGAATCACCTTCCTCAACCTGCTGGTCACACTGCTTTTTGTGACCACACAGCCCAGGATATAGTTGGCTTTCTGGGCTGCAAGCACACATAGCCGGGTCATGTTGAGCTTCTCATCAACCAACACCCCCAAATCCTTCTCCTCAGGGCTGCTGTCAACCCATTCTCCATCCAGCCTGTAGTTGTGCTTGAGATTACCCTGACCCATGTGCAGGACCTTGCACTTGGCCTTGTTAAACTTCACGAGGCTCACATGGGCCCACCTCTCAAGCCTGTCCAGGTCCCTCTGGTTGGCATCCCTTCCTACAGAGTGTTGATCGCACCACACAGTTTGGTGCCTTCAGCAAACTGGCTGAGGGTGCACTCCATCCCACTGTCCATGTCACCGACAAAGATGTTAAACTGTACCGGTCTCAATACTGACCCCTGAGGAACGCCACTCGTCATTGGTCTCCACTTGGACATCGAGCCGTTGACCTCAACTCGTTGAGTGTGGTCATCCACTGAGTGGTCCATCTGTCACATCCATGTCTCTCCCATTTAGAGACAGGAGTGTCATGAAGGACTGTTTATATTACTCAGAATCTCCTCTTACTTATATTCTATTAAGCAGATAAATTCTTAATTATCTTGGAGAAACTTTTAAAAAAACAGAAAGGAAGCTGCATCAAAACAGCAGTGATGGTTCTAGCAGCGGTCACATAACAAGTAACAAAACCTTGCAGTAACACAGCAAATTTCCATCCCACTTCAGTCTGGGGACCGGGATATAGGCAGCAACAGTGAAAATGTCTCTATAAGAAACAGAGGTTTGCAAGGCAGCCTTATTTCTTCAAAATCTTTCTCTCTTCCTCTTACATACATACATATGTATACATTGCAGTATTTACATTTGATGTGCTTCATTTCTATTGCTCTGCAAAGTTATTCATTCATTCCTTTCACAGAGCTGTAGTGAGGAGCCCAAAACTGCATTTCTCACCCTGATTCTTGGATTTTTTTTATCTCACCCAAACTGGTTGTCTACAAATTAGCTAGCTAGACAGCAAAGTGGCCCATTACATTCAGTGGAAACAAATGGTTACTACCAGAGGGGGCTTATCTCACAAATTACGTGAGATTTAGACTTGTCTCTAGGTGTGGTGTCTAAGAGGGAGGAGATGAGATCCTGTTTCACTGCTCAGTTTCAGTCCATTAATGTTGAAGTGTGGGGTTTGTTTCCCAGTAGCCCAAGCCAGCCTGACTGAAAGCTGGTATGGGCCTTTCCTCCAAAAGTCATCTGGTTCTTCCCTTCCCGAGAACCAACACTGGATCTTGTGGGATCCTTTTCCACATGTTCATTTATCAGGCCATCAGAAGAATCACTGAAGTCATTGCAAAATTGCAATCTGAGATTAATAACTTTTAGCTGCTTAAACTTCCTGAGATAATTTTATTTCTATTTTCTTTTGTGTGCTTGTTTTTGTGGGACTGTTTAGAGGGTCATGTTCCTGACTCTACTACAGAGGTCAGTTCCCATTCTGGATTCTGAGCTAACAGGGTACAGTTGCTGTTTTCAAATTTTATTTCTGTGGAAAAGAGAAATAAAAAAGTCTAGAAACTTTTTTTTTGGGAAATGAAAAGAGAGTATTGGATATGCTCTGTATTTCAGCAGTTGAATTCCTGAGGGAAGAACCCAATACTGGAGAAAGTGGAAACAGTGAACTTGATACAGCCATACACGGAAATGCAAGGTTCATTTGGTTAAGGAAAAAAAAAAAAAAAAAAAGAAAAAAAAGGCAAACGGTTAAACTTTTGTGTCTTCTGTTCTGAACTCTTACTAGAAACAGTCATCTGAGCTCTCTGTGTAGCAGACTTGCCAAAACTCACCTAAAACACATGGGGCCATTTTTGTGACTCTTCTGTTTATTGTTGTTTATACCCATCAGGTATGCAGGTGTGCTTTTTCCAGCTAACAGTTCACAATTTCATATATCCAGATGTAGCCCGTATATAAAAAGGTCCATATCAGGACATTCGCAGTTTAAATCAATATACTTTTATGTAATATTCCTTCTTTCCGTTCTCTTCTAGTTCCTGTGTCTCTCTTCCAGCATACACCACAGAACACTGATGTCAAAAACCATATGTCTTCACTTTGAATATTTATAGTAGTCTATTGACCCCTTTGGTTCATTGTTTCTATCTGATCTTTGTTTTTAGAGCAATTTATCAGTTTAAAAATAGATGGGTGTGTTACATTCAAAAATCCCAATGAAGGATGCATGCTTTGATCTTCTCTTATTCAGAAATATGCTAAATAATAATTCTTCATACGGTGTACCTCTCTAATACTTGCTTAACACAAGCATTTATCTGTTTCTGAGCAGTTTGATATTCTAAAATATCAAAATATTGATATTTTATTTAAGAAAATGAGGATAAAAAAGTACAGGTCAAACTAAATTCTCTTACTGTTGCCATTAACGTATTTTTGGCAAGTCTTACCTCTGTAATGTATTTTGGCTAAATTCAAGGCTCACACTTACATCTTAGATTCACTTTTGTTTGAAAATATAGTCTCCTAAATCTGAAGGCCATGACCAATAACATTATTTCTGGAGTAGTACAACTTAGGATGAAATATCTATTTTTTTTAAATTATTTTTTTATTTTGTACTCTAAATCCCCTTCTAACTTAAAATGACAAGGCTCTGTCAGTATAGAAATAAACAGAAGAGTATTGAAAGTAAAAATCCTTCATTTTTTAGTCACTTGAGGGTTTTTGAGACTCTGTCTACAGGTCTACAAGGCGGATGATGTGTATGTGGCATTTGAAGGTTATTGCAACCCTCCACACCAGAAGCTGAGTTGAACAAATGAGAAGATGCCTTGAGAGGATGCCCCAGCTCCTGGCTGTTGGGTGGGCTGTAGCCTGTAATCCCAGCTGCACAGGGGGCTCCATTGGCTGGATGACAAAAGCAAGGGATTTCTTCAGCTCTCAGTTTGGATGGTCCTTCTAATGGCTGGGTAGGGATGAATTTCCATCTGAATTTCCCCAGCCAATTGCTTGCATCTGCAGGTATTCAGCCCTTGAAAACCTAAACTGTAATCTTCTGAGTTATTAAGCAAGAGTTTTGGAGTCATTTGAAAATACATACTTTATATGGCTAAATCAAAGATTATCTCAACATTTGCCTGGCAGGGCTTTGTGGTCGTTTACCTTTTCCCATCACAGCATGCTATCCTGCAATGCTCGAGATGCTTTCTTTTCCTCAGAGCTAGTTGTTGGATAGTTGTTGGAGGCATGTTCTGTCTGTAGTGGATGGGTAAACAGTGGCTTTAGCACACAAAAAAGTAGAATGAAGCTAGAAACAAAGATTTACTAATGGCAAAGTTAGTGAAGCCCCAGAACAGGCTAAGGATTTGGTGTTTCCCCATGTCAGAGGTTTTCATAAGAGATTGGACAGATATTTGGTGTTCTGGAGATGGATTCGGACCTCCTTAAACTTCTCTGAACTCTCTGTCCAACAACTCTTAAATCCATGACGAGACTTTGTGTTATCAATAACCGTTCAAGTAGCACCTACTTCAAACCTTCAGGAAAGTTCAGAGGTGTGTTTGGACACTTGGGCGAGTCACTATGGCCTCTAAGGTGTTTTGTAATACAGGAAGGCTACCAAACCCTTGCTCTCTGGCAGCAAATACCCAAGATCGTCTATGCAGGGAACAGTCCAAGTCTGTCCCAGTGGCTGCTTCATGTTATTATGGGGGTGTAAGTATTCATGTCATTAGTGACTGGCTGTTTGTCAACAAAAGAGGTAAAAGTCTTGCTTAATTAATGGAAGAGGCTTTTTCTTGCCCCTCTAAAGGCCCACAATAAAGATAGTGACTTTGGACACTTGGTATTTAGGTAAAAACACTGGTTAGGGAAATCCTTGTTTTAAAGGTCTATCTTAAACCTGCAATAGAAAACAAGTTCACTGGTCCAGAAAGTAAGATCTCACGTAGACATATTCAATAAACTTATTGTCTATTTGATAACCAAACAGTGGGACAGTTTGGCACACCAACTGTGCCAGGTTGACTAGATTTAAAACAGAATGAAATACTTCTCTGGTTGGAGGCAAGTTTTGCTGTCTTTGCAGATACTGGCTGCAGTGCTTAAGGAAAGCTTTTTACGAAGGGAAAGGAATAGCAGACAGTGCTCTTTGCCAAGTCAGACTTACTTGGGAAGTCGATAGACTAAATCTCTGCTCCCTTTGTCCTCTTATTATTTTAGTGAAGTGAAATCATCTCTCAAAAGCCTGCCGTACCATGGTGTTTCCGGAATCTAGAGAGTCTTTCTAAACCTACACATCCACACTACACAAAAATTAAATTGTTCCTGCTCCCACTTTGTGTAGATCAAAGTGAAGATAGCATTCCCAGGGAGATATTGGCAAGTTACTGTTCTCCAGGTGTGTACTATATTCTTCCTTAGTCCCTTTGGACTAGCTATGAGCTGGACAATTATATTGCAGAACAATACATGCACTGAGGACCAGTAGTCAGGCTTGGCAGTACTCGTGCAAGCCTTACAGAGATTGATCTCACACAATACTGCACGTGTTTGGTAGACCCCAGCTGGACCTAAACTCTCCCCTACTCCCAAAACAATGGAAAAAAATCCTATTAATGTGTTTTCCTATGAGGTGAAATGCAAGAAGGCAGCTGCACTTTCATTTTGCCTGCATATTTCTAATGTAAGATAGCAGCAGAATTTACATATGGAGGAGTGGCAGGAAAAGATGTGACTCATAATTTAGTCTCGCATGGGAAAGGAGGGAAGGTGTTATTCTTCAGGTTGTCACAAATGCAATTCTGTACTTCATTTCCACCCTTCTTACCTGCATTATCTTGTACAGAATGAAAAAAAGCAATCTCAATAGTTACAAAGAAACAAAACATTGCAGAATAAAATGGAGTATAAAGTCTGACTGGTCATAATCCAAAATAATGTTTTACATCTGATTGTATATGTTAATACTTTATCTTGTGAAAGAAAAAAAAAAAAAAGAGAGAGAAATAAATCAAAGTAGGAAACAGAAAGGAGCCATGGGAAACAGATGAATGATGACATTCAAAGAATGGCATGAAAAACTGAAGAAATGCTACACAAAGCCAGGAAATTGTCATTTTGCAGCAATGGCATCTATCTGTGATCGTCTCCAGCGCTGTTTCACCACATCCATCAATGAAGGACGCACAGATGTCACCATGAGAAATTCACAATTTGAATCAAGTTCCACAGCAAGCAACGGAAAGACTTTGATTGACTCCAGAGGGCTTTGGATGGGGCTCTTTCCATATCCTGGCTCATTCTGGCTCAGGACCTGAAATCACTGTTATTTTTTTTAATAACAACACTTTCCACTTCTGTAGTGACTTCCATCCAAAGAGCTCAGTGAAAGCTCAGAACGTTTCCTCTTATAAGTTCCATTAGAATCAAGCAAGATAAAGTCCTTTTGGCTCCAAATACAGGTCTTCTTACCATCTACTAGTCTCGCAGTTCAGAGCCAGCTGAAAATTGTAATTAATTTTAATTAATTAAGACATTATAACATGTTGAAATATGTTCTCATCCTGATTTAGAACAATGCATTTATTATGAAATGTATATTGTAAAACATAATAACCCAAGAAGTTTTGCAGATTTTGAAATATCAATTCAGAGATCATTCTTCAGTTTTTTATCTTATTTACGAAATGGGATTTTCTTCCTTTAAACATACGACAGTCAACATCTATCATTAACTACTGTCTGAAATGCAAACTATCACTGCATGTAACACATCATGATGTGATAGAAATATGATTGAAAAATACAGCTATTTTAGAGTTGGTTTTGTTTTTTTTAAAAAAAAAAATAATGGGGGGAGAGGCTCTGTAGTAACATGGAAACAAACAAAATACCTTTTCTACCTTTTTTTTTTTTTTTTTTTTAATCCTTATCTCCTGTTTATGTTGCAATGAATTTTTTTTGATCCTTTAAGACAGGATGACACACTATGAAAACCAGTGGCAATAAAGTTAAAAAGTCTCCCCTGAGTACAAAAGCAGTATGAATGTTGTTCTGCTACATGTTCAAGGTATGGAAAAATTTTGTGCAGAGCAACATGACAGTGGATTCTTCTGGGAAATCTGTCCTGGATTATAAATAAGTAAAAATATTATTTTGAATAGAGAATCAGTGATTTGTAGACAATGAAGATAAAATATCTCTGCAGAAAGATAGACAGCAATGAGCACACAAGACAGGTGTGTCTGTGTGTATTTGTGCATGCAGGTGACCCTCCTCTCCCCTGGAAGGGATTTCCAAATCCCAAAAGATGAGACCAATAAAAGCGAACAATAGCACTGCTATTTTAGCAACAAGAAACAAGAAAAAGGCAGCTCCAGCAGGAACAGCTTGATGCAAGAAAAGGGCTTTTATCTCCCCTTCCATCCTGATATCATAGCCAAGCATCATGATGAGACTTTCAGTTCCAGTGCAACAGTACACTCCGTTTTTAAAGGCCAAAACGGATTCTGATGAGGCTGTCCTGATTCATTAAAAAAAGCCTTGTGCTGAAGTGGAAGAGGGCTTGTTCAAAAGCCCGCTGAAGTCAATAGGAGTTGACTTCAATTGCCTTTGGATCTAGGCCATGGTAATGACAGAGGCACCATGAGGTCATAGTTTAACTACAACTTTGTTCTAAAGGACAAAGCCTAAAATGTTCCAACTCTCGTGAGTTCCTTACTTAGCTGCAGGAGGCTTCAATGGACAGTTTGCATTATGAATTGTATCCACTATCCTTTTAGTGAGAGGATGCTACCAAGTGCTCAAGTTAGAAAAGCTTGTGGTTGCAGTGGTTAGGGCTGCCTCTAGAACAGTGAGGGCTCTCAGGGAGCTCTGAAGCTTTCTCCATAAATTACAACAGTGCATCTCAACTCCCTTCTTCAGCTGCCACCACAGATGGCCTGGATGGGTTCAGTAACTGCATGTCACCGTAGCTGTGATTGCAAAGATCAGCCTAGGGTTTACGTCAGTAGTTCAGCATTCAGGCCTCTGCAGCAGCTTCTTCATAGAAGATCATTTTTTGGGGGGTTTTAGATTTGCAATAAATAAGTAAACATCATAAATCTACTAAACACTATTTTTTCCCTCTCATTTTTAGAAGCCTTTCTCTTTTTATCTGTCATGTCTCCCAGTACCGTTACAGTCCTTTGTTCCTGCCAGGCAGGTACAACAGATCACATATTGCTGGTGTCCTGCCTTTGCACTTTGGCCTTTAGCCATGCAATGGGAGCTCATACTGGTTTGCTGGGTAATCCTGGGCCAGTGAGGTGTTACCTTGGCTACCATTTTGTAGGTTGTGTATATGTCAAGATTGCCCTCAAGGAAATGCTTGCTCTCAGTAAAGCCACTGAGCTAGCGTGGGGCACTGCGGGGTGCAAGGTACTCTCTGTTGACTCTCCCAGAAGGGCAGCTGAGGTGTATGGGAGGTTGGTGACAGGTTCGGGATGAGGCAAGTGAAGCACATGTGAAGAGAAATTAAGTCTGATTTTTTTACCCAATCTGGACAAACACACGGTCTCACATACAAACCATGTAAAACTGTATCTTTTCCCTGAGCTTTTGTGTGAAGGTTTGGTTCAAGTAAGAGCCTCAAGATGTAGGTTCAAACATAAGAAAAATCTATGAAAAATCATTTCTGATTACTAGCAGAAGTCCCAGCTGCTCTTCTGAAAGGAAATACTATGGAGGGTTTCTTTTACTTTTGCAACCGTTGCAAAATTGAAAGAAATAAAATAAAGAAAATGTTATGACATTGGACTATATTTGCCTGTGCAAAAAAGTCCCATACAATTAATAGTCTAGTCCTGTGGTGCTGTGGTTTAGATATTTTGGATGAAATATAATTATCATCAGAAATATCTTAAATAAAATTTTCTAGAAACATCAATTTTTGAAAAATATTTAGCATCTTATAAAAATGTAAAATCAAGAAAGTTTTTTACTTGGGAAAGGATAACATGAGCCTTTGGTATGATCAGAAATTTATGAGTTCAGTATCCCAACGACAACAGCAACAACAAACCCCCCTATCTATTTTCAGCTTATGCATTTCCCAGCATAATTATTTGCTATCTGTTAGACTCGGCAGATAGTCATCTGTCTGGTTCCAGTAGTCTGAGCTCTGGTATTTCTGATGAGTTCTGCTGCTAAGAGTACTTGCCGGTTCTTATCCTTGATCAAAGCTTATGTCAGTAAGTACTTTACACCAGTACTGTTAAAAAGGTAGCTTGAATTAATTAATATTAGCTAAATCACACAATTTTTATTTTCTGTACATGAAGTGATTCTTTCATGGACAGTAAAGTTTTTGTGCATTCTCACTGAATAAACAGTATTTTTAGTCTATTATCTCCCATCATTATTGTAATGTTACTCAATAAAACTAAATGCTTTATTTGTTCAGCA
>KL279890.1:0-15364 GCA_000699545.1 Podiceps cristatus | reverse complement strand
TGATGTAGTTGCCAAGCCACTCTCCATGATATTTGAAAAGTCCTGGCAGTCAGGTGAAGTCTCTGATGACTGGAAAAAGGAAAATGCTGCCCCCATTTTTAAAAAGGGTAAGAAGTGTAAAAAGGGTAAGAAGGAGGACCCTGTCAGCCTCACCTCTGTGCCTGGGATGGTCCTAAAGCAGATCCACCTAGAAGCTATGGTAAGGCACATGGAGGACAGGGAGGTGATTTGAGACAGCCAGCATGGCTTCACCAAGGGCAATTCCTGCCTAACCAACCTAGTGGCCTTCTATTATGAAGGAACTAAATCACTAGACAAGGGAAGAGTTACTGATGTGATCTATCTGGACTTCTGGAAGGCCTTTGACAGTCTCCCATGACATCCTTCTCTAAATTAGAGAGATACGGATTTGATGGGTGGACTGTTCAGTGGGTGAGGAATTGTCTGGATGGTCGTGTCCAGAGGGCAGTGGTCAATGGCTCAATGTCCAGATGGAGATCAGTGACAAGTGGTGTCCCTCGGGGGTCCGTATTGGGACCAGTACTCTTAAATATCTTTATCAGTGACATAGACAGTGGGATTGAGTGCACCCTCAGCAAGTTTGCGGATGACACCAAGCTGAGTGGTGCAGTTGACACACCAGAAGGACGGGATACTGACACTAAGCTGAGTGGTGTTGTAGACATGCTGGAGGGACAGGATGCCATCCAGAGGGACCTGGACAGGCTTGAGAAGTGGGCCCTGATGAACCTTATGAGGTTCAACAAGGACAAATGCAAGGTCCTGCACCTGGGTCAGAGCAACGCCCTGTATCAATACAGGCTGGGGGATGAAGGGATTAAGAGCAGCCCTGCCGAGAAGGACTTGGGGGTACTGGTGGGTGAGAAGTTGGACATGAGCTGCCAATGTAGGCTTGCAGCCCAGAAGGTCAACTGTATCTTGGGCTCCATCAAAAGCAGCGTGGCCAGCAGGTCGATGAGGGCATTCTGCCCCTCTGCCCTGCTCTGGTGAGACCCCACCTGCAGTGCTGTGTTCAGCTCTGGAACCCGCAGCACAGGAGAGACATGGAGCTGTTGGAGCAGTTCCAGAGGAGGCCACAAAAATGATGAGAGGGCTGGAGCACCTCTGCTGTGAGGATAAACTGAGAGTTGGGGTTGTTCAGCCTGGAGAAGGGAAAGCTCCGGGGAAATCTAACTGAGGCCTTCCAGTACTTAAAGGGGGCCTATAAGGGGAAAAACATTTTAGCAGGGCCTATAGTGACAGGACTAGGGGGAACAGTTTTAAGTGAAAGAGGGGAGATATAGACTAGATATAAAGAAGCAATTCTTTACAATGAAGGTGGTGAAACACTGGAACAGGTTGCCTGATTGGTGGTAGATGCCATATCCCTGGATACATTCAAGGCCAGGTTGGATGAGGCTCTGGGCAACCTGATCTAGTTGCAGATGGCCCTGCTCATGGCAGGGGGGGTTGGACTAGATGGGCTTTAGAGGTCCCTTCCAGCCTGGATTATTCTATGATTCTATCATTCTATGAAACTAGATGCCTCATTTTTAGATGGCATATATTACTAAAATAGAATACTATATCACATCTGTCCTTAAGCATCTCTACTATGTAGTAGATTCAATTTATAATCAGTGGGGAAAATAAACAGTTTTAGGATACAAATCCTTTGACTGACTTTAGTCATTTGCTTAAGCATAAGGTTGATCATAATTTGGGCATGACAATTTCTCTAAAATAATTATAAAGGAACTCTATAATGTCTAAAAATCCTTTTTATTTACAAGTCCTCTAACTACTGTGTTGTTATATAAAATTAGACATCAAACCACCTTCTCCTGCACCTTTAAGAGACAGTATTAGCTATAAGTTCATTTTTTGGGTGGCGCCAAGATCTTTCAACATATTTTCTTCTAGTCCAAACTATTAACTCGAAGTTGGTAATCCTACATAAAGTTTTATATACATATGCTTTACAAAAAGGAAAATTCTAGGCTTTTACTACAAAGGCTGACTATAAGAGCACCTGTAACTACTACAGTCATTCATATTTTCAATAAACAACTATTAAGAATACTGAGTCCCAGATTATATTTAAAATTTTTAACTTTTAAAATAAAAATATTGCAACAATGTTTAAGTGCTTTGCTTGTAACTGCCTTTTGGTTCATAAATATGACATTCAAATTGGACAATAACAGAATTGTCTTTAACCTTGATTAAATTGTTCTTGACAGCTAAATAGATTTTAGGAAGAAATTCTACTCATCTACTGGCTTCTAATCCTTCTGGCTTTATGGGGACTTCTCAGAAAATAAGAAGGTAAAATGTGTTCAACTTTTTATGTCTAAAATATCATTAATTGTGTTGTTCATTTTGCTTTCTTTTATTTTAATTTTCTTTTATCTATTCATTTTCTTTCATTTTCCTATCTTTCCTTAAGAAGTTTTGAGCTAAATATCTAGATATGTGATAAATATTTTCTAAAACTAGAGAGAACAATACTTTAAAACAATGTTTGAATACATGGAAGGGAAATGCACATGTAAGAAGGAAAAAATAAATTAATTTTGAATGGATTTTTTCAAAGACTGTGTGACTTTTTCAATAACAGCATCGTATGCGTCTAGCTGAAAGGTTTTCCAACCAGCAAAAAGCATCAGCATGCATTTTATCTTCACCTGCCAAAATTTTAATAGACTTTTTCATACACTACTCTTTAATTACAAAGGCCAAGGTGAAGAGGCCAAAAAGCAGGGAAACTAAATATATTTTGGACTTTTTTTTAATAAACAAGTAAGCAAGGGTTAAACAGAATTCTTATACCTCAATTCTGTCAACAAAATAGAACTGCACAATAACTTGTTTTTTGTAATTGGCAGGAAAAAATCTGAGATTTCTTATATCCTTTCTTCTCTTAAAAAAAACCTGTACATTTCCTATTTACAATAACTAGGTATGCCCTAGGGTGAGAAGGGTTATGATAAAAGTTCCTGAATGTGGAAAGAAATTAATTTGAAATCAAGGTGAGGTGAAAGGGAAAAACTATAGATTTCTTGCTTATTTTTTTAATAGCTGTCAAGTTTTGAGTAACATTTGGAAAAGAAATTCACTTTATAAAATCTGCCAAAATACCCCCCAAAATTTGTAATTCTTACATATTAACTAATTATTTTACCTTTAAAAAGGAATATAACATTGTACTTTCCCAGCTTGTGAAGAGTGGAGAAACATAACTATTTATTTCAGAATTTCCATAGGCAATCCTTTACAATTGCATCAACCTTCAAAGATTTCAAAGTGGGAGTCCAAATTACTATTTAGCAGGATTTCAGCAGCAGCATTTAGAAAACACATATCTGCTCTCACTAGATTTTCATAATCTCAAAAATAAATTTTAAAATATTATGTCAGGTTTGACAGTCTTCCAGAAGATTGGTATTTGAATAAAGCACATCCTAGAAGGCTGTATCAGAATGACAGAATGACTGAAGCAGAGACTCATTACTGAAGAAGAAAAGTGACTTAGTTAAAAAAAGATTGATGCTCTAGATATTTACAGAAAGTAAAACTTTCAGAGAGATATAAAATAACTTGCCATAACAGACCTCATTACCACTTACTAGTCTTTGTTTCCTATGTTATTAAGATGTTTTTATTTTATTGAAGATGATGCATTATTTTTGAATGTAAAAATAGACACACTCAATTACATCCCAGCCACCTTATACACTTATCAGTCACTGGGAGGGCCATGGGAGTTTTTTCATGTTTTAGTGGAGTCCACCAGTTAATTCACATCCACATCCGTAAGTCAATAGCCTTACAATTTCCAGTTTGTTAGTCTTTAGTCTTTTAGTCTTTTAGTCTGGAAGCTAACTGCCCATGAAGTACATTATCCACATTTTTTGCTATCAGTGCAAAAATACATAGATGAGTAGCACTGTATAATGTCACTTAGATACCAGTACATAATACAGCTTAAGGATATATAGTTTAGTTCATTGTTATAATCCTCCCCCCCACCTAGAGAGACAAATGTGATGGGATGTTCTTTGTGTTCAACACCAGAAGGGCTTTCTTCTCAGAGACTGAAAAATGAAAAAAAAAAAAAAAAGCTCCTTTACAAGTACCAATAAGTAAAAGTAGTTGGACAGATTTCATACTTATTAATATTGACACTAGCAGTCTTAATATAAATTTACTTCATTGAAAATTATGGGTTTTGTTCCTTATAAATAAAAGTTCATGAGGATAGACCCTGTAATTACAGCCGTCGTGGGATTTCTCTGATGAACTTTACATCTGTTAGAGATGAGAAATGAGATGCTTACATACAGTAGAGATTGGAATGAGTCTAAGAATGAACAAAATCATATGGATAACATAAGGAGTAAGTTTTAACTTATAATTTTTGGATTACATATTAGGTAACTGGTAAATACCAAGCTAGATTCAGTAGAAGCAATAACTGACATTTAATTATAGTTTAATCCCTTCAGAAAATCAGTAAATGGATAAATCTCTCCCAGCGCCTATCTTTACTGGTGTGTTAAGATAAAACAACTATTCAAACATATCTACTTTAACCTTTGCAATCTGTATATATTTGGAGAGTGTATTTTTTCTTATTCTATTTTAAAGCATACAGAAAAAGAAAAAAGGCAAAGCTTCATGAAATATTTGAAGAGTACCTTCAAACTGAATGCTATAATCACTCCAAGTGTGCCCTACTGCCCTACTAGAAATTCCTGAATTTGCAGAATATCCACTTGCAAAATTCAGGGTACTGTAAATATAGTGTGTATGGCTTATATAAACACGTCAGGAAGTGGCACTGTTGCTAAAGGAAGCAATGTCATGTACCGTAAATTTCCATTGTGTACTGTAAATTTCCATCACTTAAGCAGTTCTATGTATCTTCTTTGCTCAGCTACCTTTTTCAGAGTTAAAAAATACTTCTAAACAAACTTTGGTGTTATAAAATTATTTCAAGGCTGAATTTTTATCTCAGTAAGGTTTTTTTATGACTCTGCAATATGTAATACTGTGCCTCTCTTAATTGAGAACTGAAAACAGTCAAATTTTGTGTCCATGACAATATATAATAGTACTGTGTAAAAACAGGGAAAGAAAATAATCTTCAAAGAAATTGTCTTCTACAAATCTCTATGGAATTTTTCAAGTAAATAATAAGTTGGCCTTTCTTCAGGTAAAAACATCTGTTTAATTTTACCATCACTTAGCTAAGAAAATGATGCTACTGGACAATATTTTGTATTCAAAAAATGGATCTGTAATTGGATACCTTTCTACATAGTCCAGCAGTCGGGAACAATGGTTAGAAGCAGGAGCATCATGGCCTCCAACTGCGTAAAGAAAGCCATCACATGTAGCCACTCCCACACCTCCTCTTCTTTTACACATAGGAGCACACATATTCCATTTATTTGTGTGAGGATCATAATATTCCATTGAACTCAAACATGAACTTCCATCTCGACCTCCAACTGAATATAACCTAAGAAAGTCCACACAAACAAAAATGTTGATAAAACAAGAGGTCATAACTGTATAAATAAAATCAAGGCGCATCTGTTTTTTGTTTGTTTGTTTTTTTTTTTTTTTATCTGACATCAGCAAATAAGAAAAAGAAAAAAAACCTTTAAAATCATGCAAATTTCATATGGTCAGCAAGCATACATAATTTTAATATTACTGCTAAATTAACTTACTACAGAGTGTTTTGCCTGCCTGAATAAAAAGGAAGATATTTTCTTTCTGGTAATGGATATTTTCATTCTTCAATTACAGCATATACTGTCAAGAGTTCCCTAAATGGCATGCAGATTTGTCTCTATAGATTTAGAAATCATGTAAGCAGGGTTGCTGCCTAACTGTTCATCATCTGTGAGGTGGAAGTGAAAGCACTAACTTATAATTGGTAATCCAGACAAACAAGAAATATGGAATCCATTTATTATAGTTTCTCTGTGTTTTTATAGTGCATCAAAATAGTAGGAATAGTCTGACAATTGCATTTTAATATTCTCTCTTGTATAATTCTTTAATATTGAATAGATCCATAAGCTTCTAGTTCTCCTTTCCTGGGGCAGGGGGAGGGGAAAGTATTGCATAAGTTCTGTATGCTAAAGTACAAACCATATGGAAAACTCTAGTTAGTATTTGATCTAGTATTTAGTCTATTCCACATACAAAACTGTCAATGAGGGGTTTCTGTCCAGAATGAATTTTACACTTACAATATAGTAGAGATCAAATATGCAGTGCATTGCAGAAAAGAATATCTCATTATATTTTAAATAAGTCTTTTTAAAAAGTACTACCTCGGTTTCAATGATCTTGGTTATACTGAAGAAATGTCTTCCCCATACTAACATTAACATGTCTACTCAGCAAGTATGAAAATTATCCCCCCTTGACAATGTATGCTGATTTTCTTCATCGGAATATATTGTAAGGATTGTGTTCTGTAGGGAACTCATGGAAAACTTCTGAAAATATGTTAAAATTGAAATGACCAAAATATGGTTTAACAAAAAATATGTTGTGTTTGTAACTATCTGCAGGCAAGAAAATTATTTCCTTCCTCCCTTTATAATAGTTTCCAGGAGAAAACAGTTCTGATTGCCCTTTCCTACTATTACCATGCTGCATTCATTTCTTATATGAATTGTTTTGCAGTCTGTTGCCTTTTCTCAGTGCCTGGAGATTAACTAATAGAAACACAGGCTATTTTGAAGTTCAACCACTAAGCAATTTAGGATGCAAAAGCTAATTCTTCATTTGGAAGATTTTACTGCCCTAAGGACTCCATGAATTCAGAGCTACTTAAATGTGCATTTACCATTACATTTCATTGGCATGGATGCTGATGAATAAGTACTGTACTGCTACTAAATATGTCACTGAAGTCATAGAACATTTTGGTATTGCCTGACAGACATACTTGTACTCTGACTAGAGTAGCCGGGAGAATCTATACTCCTCTATGAGAGATGTTACAGCAAATACACTTTTTTACAACTATTTTTATGGATCCAGCCCTAAGACATTTACCTTTCTATATGATTATCAGATATCTACAGGTGGTATTCAAACTGAGATTAAGACACCTACATGTAAGTGTTAATCTGTGAGTGTGTCCAGCGTCTAAATTGCTGTTATGCTCAGGGTAGTCAGTTGAGCCCGTTGAGTCAGTTGAGTAGGTGTCTGCAAGTGTGTTATCTTTATTTTCAAAGATGGGACTTGGTTCAGCGACCCTCAGACAGTATTCAAATGTTCTTTGTGGCATTTGGGGTACAGTGACATTCCCTGCAGGCTGGCAGATATGAGAAAGACTACACAGGAGAAACACGCATGATTGCTGGAGGTAAACAGGCTATCCTGAGGCAATTCAAATGGCAGCAGACAATTACATGTAGAAAAGATCCCTAAAAATTAAGATGATGGTTAACAAGCCAGAGATTTCAAAATAGAGTTCTAAGTAAATATTTGGACCCTGAAACACTTCATACAGTTTCAAAGAATACAAAGTACCAACGCTACTGCAGAGTTCAGTGTGAATAATCATATGTTCCCCTAGTCTAAATACCTGCCACTTTATTTATTTCTTCTGGCATGAAAAGTTCTCATCTATTGCATCCTCTTTCAACTGAAATAATTCTATAATCTGATATTTCAGCTTGAAGTATGAAGTATACTTTTTCATTCCTCTATTTCAATTAAGGCAGCTAGTAATTCCTGAGTTGCTGGTAAAGAAATAGGAAATGACGTTCATAAGTAACTGATAAAAGTTTCACCCAGTGACTGGGATCACCTAGTTTTTGGTAAAACACGCTATGCTATTCAGAACAAAATAAAATTAATTTCCAAAATCAGATTTTGGAACTATCATTTTAGGGTTTGGTTGTGTTTATATCTCAGTAAGGAATAGCTCATAAGACTAACAATAAAAATTTATTTTAGAATGGTCCAGTTAAGACAAATAAATGTTGGAAATCGAGTAATTATCTTAAAGCTCTGGTTGTGGCTGAACCTGAACACCTCAGTCAGGAATTGCTTCCAGTCTTCAGCCAAGTGTCCTAATCCATAGTCACAAAGGCTGAAAATGACTGCAGAACAACCTGCAAACAGTGCTGAATATTCAGGATATTGTACAGCTAACTGAAACTTTTGATTTTTTTTTTGTTGTTGTTGTTGTTGTTAATTTCACATTGTTAATTTACAATATTTTGATGTTTATAAAGGAAGATCAACAAGGAAAGGAAAGCACCCAGTACTGTATACTTTTATCTCCACTGATCACAGTGAAAGATTTTCCTGTGGAGATGTTATAGATTTCTATTCCCCAATGGTCAGCTTATTCAGACACTGTGCGTAGATATGACTTTAGACCAAACTCAGTCTCGTCTAAGCTGGAAATTTGTCTTTTCAGGGTTTGGTCACTTCTGTTTGCATTTAGATAGACATCCCTAAATATTTATGTGTGTATATATACACATGTATATGTGAAATGTCTAGAAAATGAAGTCGAGGTTTCAAAGTAGGAGACATTAGGAGAAATCTTGATTGGCTGGATCAAAAGCATTTATCTCAGTGCTGTCATTACAAACCCTTGATAACTACTCAGAAAATCCATTTTTAAATTCAGTTTGACAAGCCAACCTCAAAAGACCAGGCTGTCTTTGATGTGAGGTAATACAGCTTGTGAAAACAGTTGAATCATCTCTTTGCTGTGTTTCTTAACGAGGTTTTGCCTTTCAAAATTTTTTCACTGTGAATATCAAAGACCATATCCAGCCTTTTGCTTAGTCCCCTTTGCACCTTCTTCTGCCCTTTTAGTGCACCTGAAAAAGCAACAGAGAATTACTCTGACACAAAGGATATCTGCCTAGTAGAAGCAAGGAGAAAGCAATAATTTCCATCAGTGCTGGACTTCTGTATTTCTCAATCAGTCCATACCTGATCTAGGAATCAGACTGTAGGAGAGGAAAGGTATCTATCCATGTTGCCTTGGTTATGTCAATGAATGGCAGATCACTGGCAAAAGTTGAAAAAAATGACAATTTTCTGAATAGAAAGTATTAATGAAATCTTATTTCTGTGTGTAACTTTGGAATGGTATTTCATGTATTTGGTGCAGTAATGCAGTAATGGAGTAAATTAAAAATACATACTTATAATACATAAAAGTGAAGGAAAAAAGTCATAGAGTAAGTGGCTACTATTAAAGAAATAGTAACTAGTGATAGAAAATATTGAGAGAAAAACACCCTTTGCATGGATAATATCATTATCACAGAATTCTACTTCCTATACTAGAAAATATAGTTCCTAATAGAAGGAATTTGTTTCAAGTAAATTTAATTCTATGCAAATTATATGAGCTACATTATCTTTGCAAGACCAGTGACTGAATGCAGATTCCACAAGTTAAAATTGTTCTTGACTGTATCAGCCTATAAGATTGTTAAGGCAAAATAGTCTTTGCAAACGAAATACTACAGCATGAATTTAAGGCCTTTTATTTGCTCTCTTATTTATTAAAAAAAATTACAGTGAATCTGTCATTAAATAAGGAATTGTTACTGAATTCTTAGAATGACTTTGTGCTAGACTGAGCTAATGTGTTTATAATAGTAATCTTCTTTGTGACTTTAATAACTTTAGACCATACAGCTGTTTCATTCTATTCCGTTTCTGCATCCATTTATTGCATGATTCTGACTAAAATATTAAAAAATATCTACACCTTTTTTCAGTTTGTACAGTTAAGGAAGAACATATGTGTCCCTTTTCCCCTATAGCAGGAGGCAGAATAATTGCCTTTTTGAGAAAAGAGTTTGATCAAAACCAGCAGTTAATAAACAGCACATTCATAAAACATTGGCAGTGTCAAAAGTGTCATAGAAGAACCTGAAATAACTTCTAAAGGTATTAAATTAAGGTATAAATTTATTTATAGGTTGAAATAAATTTAGAGTACAATATATTAAGAATAGAGACAAGTTTTTAAAAGTTGCTAAAAAAAATTCTAAGGCTGATAATCTGTGAGGTAGTCTTTGAAATATGTATATCTTTCTCCCATTGCAAAAGTGTTTTGTAAAATTAGGTACATTTATACTATCCCTAATAAGTAATTAATATCATCCTAAGTCAAATTTCATTTTACTCTCTAGTTGGGTAGATAATGTAATATCTTTTATGGAAACAAATGTGTGAAAGCATGAAATTTTTTAATAAGGAAAAGCACTGCTGTATTTCAATACAAAGTATTCATGTCATTCATAAAATTGATTTTAAAGTATTTGTAGTCAGCAAGTTGTGGTCAGAAAGCATGCAGTATGAAACTTATTTTCTCTCTTTACACGACTGTAATTATGTATACCAAGTATAGTATTTTTTCTTAGTTCAAATGGATTAGTAAAACTGAATCACCAATAAGGCACAAGATCAAAGAAACCCTCAAGCAAAAAAAGCCATGAAAAAACCTGCCATGATGGGAAATATAATTGTTTCAGACATACTTTCTTAGCTTGTTAGCTTGGCATGAAATTTTGAAGTGTTACTTCAGCTTTAAAAATCACAATTACAGTATATTAATACTTAATTTATTTAATAATATTGAACCAGTTCCCTAGTTTTTACTGAAGTATGAGAATTATCAGTGCATTGCAATTATATAGATGACTTGATAAAAAGATCATTTAGTCTGTGACCCTCACAATGAACAAATCCTTCTCCATTCAATGAATTCAACAAATAATGAAAGATTCCAAGTTGGTCTACCGAGTCAAAAGACATTTCATTTTACCCCAATATTAGTTATGAAGAAGTTAATCAAGTTTCAAATTAGAATAATAAAAATATCACTTTACAGTGGAAATGGCATGGTTTTGCGGAGTAGATATTTGGTAGATGCTGTAAGGGCTGTTGTCCATAAAAATATTGAGTACCAAACTAAATATTTAGCTTTCTTTAATTTAAGTAAGATTTAAATGTTTAAATATCCTTCCAGATTTCCACATATGTAGAAATAAGGAACTGTGTGTATACCCATGTATATATACACACATGTCCATATAATTCAAGTAAACGCCTACACTTGGTCAGGGGAGTATCTCTAGACTTCTCCAACTGCACTGAACAAGGACTTCCTTCAGGTCATAGCATATAGGCCCTAAGTACATTTTGAGACAGGCTGGGATTCTCATAATTCATCTCCCACTGAAAATAATAATTAAAAGCCAGACTTTTAGAATAATCCAGAATAATAATATCCTTTGCAGTTTTGACCATAAGAGATAAGACAGTGATTGTTGAACACTTTTTAAAAGTCTGTGCTTAATTGTGGAAGTTACACAACTAAAAAAATGGCTATGAACCTTTCTAAGCATTATCCTCACTGCCTCCCACCGTCTAGATTGGTACTTATGTTACATTTAAAAGCTTAAATTAGACAGAATGATCCCATTGCTATTTCCTCTCAGATAGTAGTACTGAGTAAATAAACACACTGTCTGCTTGGTCTGAAGTACCCTTACATGCCCAAATTAAAGCATACCTTTCCATGTCATGTTCATCATCTATGTAAAATTTGTTGTTCATTATAAAATTTGCAGAAAAAAAAATAATGTGTAGTAAAGACAAAATGTGTGTTATTACAAAACTGAATTGCAGACCTTACAGTAAAGGACAGTCACACTAGCTATATACCAGTCAAGAGTCAGTCCAAAAAGCACACGGTGGGGTGTACACACTAAAAGACGTAGCTGTGCAGTAAATGGGCAGGATAGAAATGTGGCCTAAGCATCTGGGAGCCTAACCACAGCATATCAAAACAGGCTCATCAAGTTCCCACCCTGCAATGTGGCTATGGCGTTAGCATCTGTCATGTTTTCTAACAATCACTTGCTTTCTAAAGAGCAATGCATTCTAGCTG
The DNA here is from genome assembly GCA_000699545.1 of Podiceps cristatus. Classification (NCBI taxonomy): domain Eukaryota; kingdom Metazoa; phylum Chordata; class Aves; order Podicipediformes; family Podicipedidae; genus Podiceps; species Podiceps cristatus. The sequence goes on along the minus strand of KL279890.1, from coordinate 3,393 downwards.
CGTATGAGGCTGCCTTAGATGTAGGAAAAATACTGGTTTTACTGTAAAGTGTCATGATTTTTCATTGTCCTCTTATAAGAGTCACATATATTTACCTAACTTTCTTGTCTTTCTAGCCCTTTTTAAGGCTAGCCTGCATGAAAAGAAGCAAGCCTGTGCAGAGACTCCTAATATACAGGCTGGATGTAAAATACCAGGTTAAATCTTGCTTGAAAAAGAGAAATATGATGCATATTGAATTGAATTGCACATTCATTGAGCTGTATGGGACCCCCACGTAGGGAATATGATTTTGTGTGCAACAGTACAAAAGATCAGACCAGGGCACTGAATCAGTAATAAGCCTTAATGATTCTGCTAAGAGTAAATGCCACAGATAGTTTATTATATGATGCATGAAAGGCAAAGAGGCAGAACTCCTGAAGGAGGTTGTAATCAGCCACGCAATCAAGTTTTGTAGGTGGTTATATGAATGTAATACATTGCTAATTCTCTTGTGCCAAACACTGAACTGCTATTAAGGACTTTGCGGAATTATTAACCTATGCCTCTCCAAGGTCAGCCCACAGCAAATGTATTCCTGTGAGTGACTAACTACAAGATAGTTTTGAGAACCTTTCTTGTGCACACACTAATTTGGTTTTGATTTTGTTATTTTCTTGAAAATTAAGGTTCAGCAAGCTAAATTTTCTGATGTTCACTTTGTAATAATGCATAATATTCATATAGGAAATATTAAACTAAAGCAACTGCTATTTACCACAGGCACAATATTGATCTAAGTAACACAAGTTTCATTACAGCTTTGTTTCATTAAATGACCTGAAAACAAAACATTCCCCTGTACATATGCCAGTGTCTGTATTGGCCAGCTCTCCATGTTTCCCATTCAAAATGAAAAAGAGAATAGCTGGAAAAGTAATGCTAAGACAATAATCAAATTTATGGAAATCCATTACTAAATGAATCCAACTATTGCAAAACTGGTGGAACTGAGTGAACATGACAATATAAATAAAGAAATAAACTTTTAAAAAAATAAAGCTAGATATTATTAAAGCCTCTCCACCTAATAAATGAAACTGAAAATGTAACAAATGAATTTGCATGGATGTGGAAGGACAAAATAGTAAATATGTATATATGTTTGTTTGGGGTTTTTTAAAATCATTAGTATGCTCTTTTTCTATGAATGTTTAAGTAGAATTAATAGAATGTGGAAGCCATTCTAAATTCTGTATCTGCTACAATCAAGCAACAGACAAAATCTGACACTGCCAATTGATAATAAAAAATTTCATAAAGGTCACAACCACAAAATCACATTTTTATATTGGACTGTCTTTTGATAAAAATATGAAAAGGGAATATGTTCAAATACCAGTGACTAAGATAAACAGGAAAAAGGAAGGTAACATAATTGATGAAGAAAGATGAGGCTTTCCAAGAACTGCAGTGTTAAAGATGTTGGATTGGATTAAAAGAATCTATATTTAAGTTTTTTCCTATAAAAGAAAATATCTCTGGGTCAGTTTAAGCATCTTGCTCTTAGTATTTGCTTTTCCTGCTTAAAAAGAATGACCATTGATAATCTTGACATCTTTCTTGACATTATAAATTGTGACTCATGTCCTCCAGAGTGTTTGAGCAATTGGTTACTTCCTTTGGTACCAAACCTGTGAAACGAGAACCACAGATAGAGCTTTGGCACCAACCTCCTGAAAGCTGAAATGTTTTAAAAATATTCAACTTAGCTTTTTTTTCAATACTGTTATAAAAGAAAAGATAAACCCTGGCCAGAGCTGGTCATTTGCCCCAGGATAGACCTGCTGCTTAGGTACCTGAAGCCCATCCCCATTCTTCACCTTTCACCTCTGCCCAGTTTAAATAGCTTCCTTACTGGTTTCTAATAATTCTTTCTTTACCAGACTCCATGTAGGCAACATTTGACCCCCTAACTCAATACCTAGATATCTAGTATGAGGCAATTATTTCATGATTAAGTACACAAAAATAAATATTGCAGTTGTACTGACTGTACAATCCCAGGTGTTGGCCATGGGGGGGTTGCAGAGGCAGCCTCTGTGAGGAGAGGCCGGGGCTGCCCCGTGCTGAACAGTCAGTTCCAGCCAGCTTCAACGAAGCCACCGCAAGGCATGGCTGTACCCCACAGCCAAGGTGGTGGTGACTCGAGGAAAAAATATTTCAGAAATGGCAAAAAAACCACAGAGACAGAGTGAGGAGGGGGAAAAGAGTGAGAAACAGCAGAGGGAATATTGAAGTCAGAGGAGGAGGAAGAGGTGCTCCATGGCACCAGAGTAGGTATCCACACTCCAGACTGTGGAGGACACCATGCTGGAGCAGCAGGATATTTCCTGAAGGACTGTAGCTTATGGAGAGGACATGAAGGAGCAAGGAAAATGTGTGAGGAGGAAGGAGCAGCAGATAGGAGCAGATATGGTCTAACCACCACCCCTACTCCCCATCCCTCTGCACCGCCCAAGGGTGGGGGTAGAGGAATTGGGAATGAAAGACATAAATCGGCCCTGGGAAATGAAGGAAGAAAGGTGGTGTTTTAAAATTTGTTTCTCACTACTTGGAATCTATTTTTATTAACCGTAAATTATATTATTTTTTCCTAAATTGAATCTGGTTTGCCTGTGATTGTAATTGGTAAGTGATCTTGCTGTCTTTAGCTCAACACATGAGCTTTCTCATACTATTTTCTCCCTGTTTGATGAAGGAGAGTGAGTGAGCAGCTAGGTGGGTATTTGACTGTTAGCCAAGACGAAATCACCATAGTAATGCATAAGTAGTTCCCAGTTCACAGCATCCCCTTTCTCCTTCCCTCATTGTACAGTGCCTAAACATAGATGGAGAATGTAAAAATAATTATAATATAAATACTAATACTAATGATGATGATGATAATAATAATAATAATAACAATAAATACATTGCTACTTCCCTGTTGAAAGAATCAGATACAAGTCAGACAGATATTGATGGGGAATAATACTCTCCTGCAGTATTTCTCATTTGTCTTTTAGTTTTCTTGAGAGAAAATTAATCCTTATAAACTCAAATAAAAGATGATTTGAAAAGGCACTTAAAATAGTTCTATTTTTAAAAGTGAAGGTTAGACAATTCCTTGCTTTTTGTCATCTATCATAGATCAATACTAATGTGTGATATTTGATATAAGCAATAGCAGCAGGTAGAAATACCAAGCTCACTAAAGCACATTTTTGAGGATGTGGTCAACACGAAAGGGCAGAACTCCCTTCTCCTTGGTTCCGCAAGATATTACCATGTGAATTAACTGCTTCCCAGTGCATGCTAAAGTCATGGGCATGACTTTAGTCTGGGCAGCCTGTTCCAGCCCCTCACCAC
>JMFS01099692.1:0-23945 GCA_000699545.1 Podiceps cristatus | reverse complement strand
TATATAATTATTATTATTATCCCTTATCATAATGGAAATGAAACCAAAATGCTTTTAAAAAAAGTCCTTTTATGGGAGATTAAGATACTCCTGGACTTCTCAGAAATAATTCTTACCTAACATAGTTTTTGGGGACATAAAGTAAAAAGAATTTGTAGTTAGCAATGAAAACTACAGTAACAAGGAGAAATGTTCAAAATTACCTGCTGAAAACAGGCCTGGACAAGGTTTTCTGGGAACATATTCCTGTTAAAAAAGTAGAGGCATTTCAACATTACAGCATACTAAGAACAAGTTGTTTATATAAACAAAATGATAAAATCTGCTGCTTGAAAAACAGATCAGGTTGTGTTCCTTTATCCAGAAAGCAGTGTATTTATCACCATCAGATATAAAGTCCAAAGAAATTCAGGGTTCAGGACTCTCAACAATCAGTTGATTGTTTCCCTGCTGTTGAATTTTTGGGCTATTTTTCAGTATTTCATATTTCTGTTGGTAAGCTACTAAGCCCAGTGCTGGTTTTTTGTGGGTTTTTTTTCTTTTTCTTTTTTTCTTTTTTTTTTCCCTGATGCATCATCTCCGTCATTTGCATGAGGAATGCAGGACACCATTTTTATAGGATTTGTCAAATATAGGCAGAAAAAAAAAAAAAGCAACTCTTTTTAAACACTGTGCTGGAAGAAACAGGTATGTTCTCTGTTGTAGTTTTGAATTCAGAAACTCATCTTGGCTGATGGAAGATTCCCATATGTTATTCCAGGGTCAAGAACCATTTTCACACACTGAAAAGTTAGGAAATCGGGTCAGAAGCAGTGCAGTCCAGTTATGTGCCTCCTTTCCAACTGCCAAGTTCAGATTCAGAAAAAAGCATTAATTAGGTATTTATTGAATACCCAGTCCAGTTTGACAAAAGCAGTTTATATACTGAAGCAGAAGTCTTTGTCTCCCGTCCAGATCTTTCCCAAACTCCTGCCTTTATTTTCCAAGTTTTTAAAGGAACATTTCTTCAAAGGCAAAAGTGGTTTGTACAAGCCTGGGATTTTTCTTAATCTTTACAAGACTGTCAGGATTTGGATCTTAAATCTGATGAATATAAATAAGCAGGAAAAGTGACAATAATTCCTTTAAAAGAGAATTCCAGATCTCAAACTCCTAACTTACAGTCTTAATTTTGTTTACAAGAAATTGAGCTATAAACTGTAGCAAAAACCCAAACTACTTTGAATTACAATTCACACCACTTCTTGCTATAGAAAGAATTTTTTTAATGTATGGAACTACATCAGCCTTGTGAATACATGTGGAAATGTTCATGTGGAAGTTACTGGTAGCAGACTGCATTAGGTTTTATAATGCAGCCGATTGCACGGTTCCCCTCAATGATTCCGAGGCAAGTGACCACGAGGAATGAGATGAGCCATCCAAGGTGCTGCCACTCTGGTTATGCACAGGCAAGAGGAGCCAGAGGCTGAGAAGAGCTGTGGGTTGTTGAGCATGGGGCTTTGGGGTTGAGGACTGTTAACTATCTCATATACAAACCTCAGAGAAACTGAGTTATTCTCAAAGAGGTCTACCTTGATCTGTGCTGGGGCAAAGATGCCTCATATGACAGCAGACATTTGCTATTAACTAGGACAGTGACTTTTTTCAAGGCTGATATATACATATATGTATATATATGCCTGTGTAGACTTTACAAATTTCAAATAACTGTGTATCTGGAGTTGCATCTGCAAATGCCAATCACATTTCCTGAAATAAAAAATGTTGAGAAAGCCAATTTTAGATATGTGGCAGTTGATTCTTACATGATAGATTAAGTAAAAATTCTACCAAAAAAAAAAAAAAATAGTGGGCAGGAATAATAATACAGAACAGAGACTAACTGCAGCTGGAGAAAAAAAAAAAATAATCCACAAAAAACATTTCTGAGGGAACTGCTTAGCCACTATTGGAAATGCAGCCCCTTTTGTGATTTTTTCTAATTCCTTAAATATGTTAGCTCTGCAAACCTGCTCAAGTCTTCTGCAGACTCTTCTAGTGGTTTCCTTCTTCTAACTGCTTTAAGTATCTATTGTTTTCCAGGGTGCTGATGGGAAAGACTCATTATAAGGTTGCCTTAGACACTGGTGATGCAGCAAGCTTGTTGACTGTGCAATCCCAAGAAACCTTTGTGTACTGTGCCCGTTACTCTGCATCTTGCCTTGAGGAGGGGAAACATAACACTGCAATTTCAGGTGTTTGTCTATGCTGGATGACACAGAAGCTGTCAGTCAGTAATGTGCCAACCATTCAATCCTCCTTTCTGGATATTTTCTTCGTTATAGGTAAATCTTGCATATCAATTTCTGCAAAGGAGGGAATTTTTGTTGCTGGTGGTTTGTTAACCAAAGTTCACAGTGTAAAGAGAAAATTTTTTAACTGCTTTGAATATACTCTAAAATGTCTAGCCTATTGTAATATAAGTTACTTGCTCCTTATTCATTCAAACAACATTAGAAAGCATTTTTATTGTATTAAACATCACAATTTTATTTACATTTGTTTGGACTTCTGCAACAAGGGCATGGAAGCTAAAAAAGAAAACCTCACCTGATCAGATCCAGCATGGCATCAACAGTACTGACTTCTGGGGTACTGCCCACTCTGTCGATCTCATTTGCTGTTTGAGGCACTCCGGGTTTAATGGTCACAACTAAGACAATCCCTGCAGAAGGAGAATCAGAAGAAGAGCTCACAGTACAAGCAGAGGCATTGGTGAATCCTGTCTCAGTGTACCCCATGCAGCTGAATTCTTTGTGAGCTAAACTCACCAAATGCATTCCCGGGGTGCTCATGCGGGGTTGATCAGAAAAGAGAAGTCTACAGGTGGTGGGTGACCTTAAATGTGTGGGTTTCCCCAAGAGAGGAGCTACTTTGTGCCTCGCTACTAGACTTGGGCACTCTGGCTTTGCTTTTGCACTTATGGTACTAAATCATTACTGCTCATCAAGAGGGTAAATTACATCAGCTGGGCTTCAGCTGAAGTGTTATGCAGCTTTTACATGGCGATGTTTTGAGTTGCTATTTACCTTTTCCCTTATGCAGCTCTTCTTGTTACTAGCTTTCAGATGTGAATAGGAATGCGTTGTCCTGTGACCCCAAAGTACAACAGGATGTTTTCGTAAAGTTAGTTAGCAATAAAGTTACGTAAGAGAAGGCTTCAGAAACAGACTGAAATGAAAAATTACAGGCCAGAAATACTAGCTGGGACCTTGTGAATACTGGAATCAATGACAAATTTTCCTTTTACTTTAGTGGCTTAATTTTAGGCATTCTTACTATTATATGAAATACTAGGCCTCTCCAAATACATATATATATATATGTACACATATATATGTGTACATATGTATTTTTTTTTTCTTCCTCCTCCCCCAAGTCCAAACAAACCTAAAGAAAATGAAACTACTAAATATCAGTGTAGGGAGAAAGAAGCATTTTGATGACCCTTCAACTAGCCAGGAACAAGGGTTTCTAATGACAGCTGTGAACAAAAGCAGAAATGAATTTGTACAACTCTGCACAATAAAACAAGTAATATCACAGTATCATAGAATAACTTAGAATAGCAGGGACTTCTAGAGAGTCTGGTTTAACTCCTCTTTCAGGGTTCAACAACTTCAAAGTTAGATACATACTAATATTAGTCTTTATTACTTTTCCTATGTATTCACAGAAAATTCCCAGACAGATAATAAAGCCTAAATGGTGCAACAGCAGTGAAAGTCGATTCTCAGTGGTGCCAAATCTAGAAATTAATCTGGCCTTCTATGTCTGTCTGTGATTCATTTTCTATTGTTAAATACTGCTTTGCTTTACAAGTAGGCCACATATGATGTACACTTTGTCCTAAAATAAATACATTTCTTTTTATTAGGTGATACCTAGGCACAGTATTCACTCAGGCTCAACAAAATACAAAGATAAACTACAAACTATATGACAGCCGACAAAGGAGGTATTAATTTTATTTTTTATTTGAGCGGGCTGAAGGGTTTGTTTAAGCAAATATCGAAGATTTCAAGGTTACTTGTAGGGAATGAACTTCCTGCAAAAGGAGATGCAGACTTCAGAGAGGTAGGAGCGGAGCCTGGCAGTGACAAAGGGGACAAAAACCTTTCAGGAAAGAAGTGAGATGACAAGGAAAGCAGTATTTTCTGTCATTCTTTCAGGTGAGACTATTATACATTCTCGCATCTGAGAATGGACAACAATCTATCATTTTGCTATTGAGGAATACCACTTTGTAGTTAAGGCTAGCTTTTGATGTTCATTTGGCTTTCCCACTGCTGGTCACTGTTTACCTAGGCAGACAGCTCCTAATCTTCCCTGAGCTGAAATGTATGGTGAAATTGCCTGTGGCTTCATATTGGATATGCACACAACTCAACTGTGAACAGCAGGACTAACTACTCCCTGTATGAGACTATAAGTATGCCAAGATGTTTGGTAAAATTCCTGTCTCTTCTCCCCATCCTGTCTTGGGAAATTAGTAATGTCACTGTGCTGTATACTTGTAACTAGGCAATGATGATGGTTTTAAAAGTTACAGTATCACAGAGTACCTAGTATTACAGCAATGACTGTAGTGCAGAAATAATATATGACAGCTCGCAAACCAATCTTCCCAGACACACTGGAATCCAAAGCAGCAACACCTGCAAGAAGAACCACAAAAACAAAACACTAAAAAACAGTCTTAGAAGAAACTCATTATTTTTGCAGAGACATTTATTTATTGTCTCGTATTTCTGTGCAGGAAATCTTTCATTATTAAAGATACTGCTAAATACCTAATTGCCAGTTGCACTTCCAAAAAGTGTCTGTAGCAGACCAACATATTTGCTTCTGCTTCTTTGCAAAAATCCCTTTTCCCTGGATTTTTCTAGGAAAAAGATAATTGAGCTAAAAGATAATTCATCTATGTTCGTGATGAATTAAGACTTCTTTGGTTTATGAAAGTATGTTAACAATTTATTTCAATACTCAAATAATAGCTTCACTTTCCTCAGATCTGTAACATTTTGCTTTAAAAGCCATGGGAAAGGAGCTGCTTAGGGCTGTTACCCCATGTAGCTCAAAGGCATGTACAGACAAGTAAGGTTCATTCCTGGTGAAGCTCATCTTCATTAACAGGTTCACTTTTTCTTTTTTGACTAAAGCTTTTCTGAAGTCTGGGCTGTTTCTACTCCTCTGCCTGTATCTGTCATTGCCAGGAACTGAGGGCAGTTTTTGTTAATGAAGGTGGAGAAAGTGCTGAGGTAGTGTTATACTGAGGTCAACTTGACTTCTGGCAACAATATTATATCAAACTGCTCATGAAGTATTTTTTAATTGTTTAAAAGATTTACAATTATATCTGTACACATACAATTCAGTAACCAAGGTAAAATGAGCATTGTGTCTGTAAAAGTTGACTGTCTATAACCACACTAGTTAATAATTTACTGCTATCTCTTTATTATACATTTGTGATCCATTTATCCATTATGATCCAAGACTGGCCAGATTCCCTTGTATAGGAAAGCAAAAACACCATGAGGATTTTTAACCTCAGGAAGCATGATTTTATAGTGAAAAAAAAAAAAAGAATCAAAAACTAAGAAGAAAAATCAAAACATCTTTCTGACACAAATGTAACTTACTGATCTTTGAGCTCAAAAATGATCTTAGCAAGCATATTTTAACCATGTGTTGATGTCTTTTTCAGAAGGTATATTAACAGCAGTAACAACTTGTGCCTAGAGCATTCATATAATGCCTTACTTGTTCTGTTAATTGTTATTCAAAATGCAAACAGTACTGGGAGGGGAGAATGAAGGTTATTTTATTTCATCATCTATTTGATTATTTTGGGGTCTTCCATGGGACTCTGTATCATCAGACTGACTACAGAAGAACTACATACACATGCAGAAATCATGATGTAAAACTGTCCCACTTGTACAGCAAATAAGGATAATAAAAGACCTATTCATATGGCAAAGGAATACAGACCAGTGCACAGAAAAAACGAATGCCACAGCTATTACGGGAGGCTATCAGAACTAAGGATATTGTTTGAGGCACAAACAACAGCATGGACACAGAATCTGGGCCATCATTTTTCTTTCTCACCTTGGGAACTGGGAAAAATCAGGTAGAAAGGAGGACTTCTGCATTGCTGTGCGCTCAGCTGTGGAAATTATGGCAGTGAGAACTCTTGAGAATACATAGTAATAAATGAGGGGTTCTGTGGACAACAGAAGAGCTGGTTTCAAAGGCTGTCAATGCTGAAACTTTTGTACCTGATGCATTAACTTAGAAGACTTTACATGATGTTTTTAAAAGAGAGCAAACTGGTATTGCCACAGTTAGATATCTTTCAATGAAAAGTTAATAAAAACTAGAAAACGTGGAATTTAGTTCTAAAACTTGTTGTATCAATGGCCAACAGTGGTTAGACTGACAGCGGAGGTAAGATAGTAATATTTTTATGGGATGGAGTGCTTCACAAAACTTGCCTTAAGATATTTTTTTTTTTTTTGCCTGACAGTCTTGCTTACTCAGCCAAGAGCCTAATAATCATACAAGGTTATTTCCCTGGAGTAGTTATAAATATTCTACAATTAGTATGAAATGAAGTTCCTGTGACAGCCATTCTTCTGGCTCCAAATGAAATCCCTTTGCAAACTGTTATGCTCACTGGAGTTTCAGAGGTATAATTAAGGAAAAGCTTTTCCCATCACTTTTAAACTGGATAATGATCCTGTTAGTGAGTGAGCTGTCCTAGAATCCAGCTTGTGTCTCCACTGTCATGTCGGTGCTGCTTTGCTAGTAGCTATAAAAACATGCAAATCAGTGAGGCCGACATGACTAAGTATGAGTGTGCTCTGAGGATGACAGATGTGGGTGGGTTTTTTTTGAACACCACTGTGCTCTGAAACAAAACTGCATTCAGGATTATGCTTCCATTTAGAGAATGAAGTAGCAATCACTACAAGTGCCACAGACACTGGGTGCTTTATGCTGCTAAGCTCCTTCCTTTTTTTTTTTTTTTTTTTTTTTTAATTTTAGCTTGTTACACATAGGAAAGTGCAATATATAAAAATAGATTTCCCTCCAGATATATCCTACTGTCATTAGTGATCAATTGATAACATATTATAATTGACTGCTACTGGCCACCTTCCGAAGCCAACTGAAAATTAAATTGCCTTTGAAATAGCATCACGGCTTTATAATGTCTTTGGTCATAACTGAAAGAGTTAATGGAAGATGTATTAAACAAAGTGTACAACTAACACTGATTTCAGTTCATAAGAAAACTTATTTCTCAAACTAAGATGGCACACATGCTACTCAAAATGGGAAGCCTGCAATATTGTAAGTAAAGATAAGATCACAAAAACTGTAATTAAACTTGAGTATCTACTGTGGATTATCACTAAACTTTTATAACTATTTTATTTCCTCTTTCCCCCCCTCAGCCTATCCACAAGTTTTAAATTGTTTAAACAGATTTGAGTAGATACACTGTAAATGCAGTCTACTGTACAGAATTTAAACAGGCATGATGGATCCTCCTCCATCCCAGGGCATTTCAAAACCACAGTATTTCAGATTAGTTCTTTAAATTTTCCTACGAGAGGTTCTAATTCAGCCACAGCCATTGAAGCATGGAATGCAATTCTGTGGCTGTGATACACAAGACTCGAGGGAGATGATTACAAAAGACACCAACTGGTGCTAAAATCTGTTAATCTATCTACCTCTCTGCCCATATTATTTTAGTAGAACAGAGCTAAGGTTTTCATATCTGAAGCCAGACTGGGGAATCAATTGCCTAGTCTTCTGCAATTCAGCTTCCATGTTCTCTATGTTATCGTCTCCAACTCAAAGCTCTTTGTACTGTTTTTCTCTTTTTGCCCAATTTTCTCCAACTTGCAACGCATACACTTGGCAAAGGAATAAAACATAAAATAAACAGTGAAATCAAGTCTCTCACATCTTCTTGTCCTAGGACCTCAAAACCCTACCAAAGTGAAATGCTGTGCTGTGTATGCACCCCTTTTGTTTGTTTGTTTGTTTTATAGGAAAGGATGGGAGGATAAATAATAAGACTGATGTCAATACTTTTGTTTGACAGAGTATTAGAAGGCATCAACACACAACAGGGATGCAGACAGTACAGAACCCTCAACAGAACAGGAGAGGCACATACTTTTAGGTATGATACATAGACATCCCTTTTTAAATGCTGGGGAAAAAAGAAAAACTCTAATCCGGCTGTTCATCACATTGCAATAACTTCTTTTGTTCCATATATGGTCTTATTTTACTTTAATCTTTTGGTTGGTATTGCCAAGAAGCCTACCAATTTTATTTTATTTTACTTTTACAGATGTTTTTTTTGCTGCATTAATAAAACCTTCAAACATGTTGAAAGGTTACTACCCCACTATCTCCTCCTATTTTGTTCCCGCCTGTTGGAATGACCTACATTTCCCACATAAAATAGAAATGTTATGCTAGTATCAACATTTGGGAACCTCATAATAACATGCATTATAGAACTACATTTTTATACAGCATGAAGTGGATAGGCAAGTGACTGCAGTTCCCATCATCACAGAAAAATTACCACCACTTGAGAGATCTACTGTCAGCGGTAGAACACTCACTCTGTACTACAGATACTAACCCTGGTCAAAAACTGAAACTGTGATCCATGAATTAGAGATTTTTTTTTTCCCTCTGAGATGTGTACAGTTGGGATAAACGTTAAACTAAAACAAGCAAAACAGTGCCCGCCATGGGCACCACTGAGTGGTGCAGTTGGCACACCAGAAGGACGGGATGTCATCCAGAGAGACCTGGACAGGCTGGAGAGGTGGGCCTGGGTGAACCGCATGAGGTTCAACAAGGGCAAATGCAAGGTCCTGCACCTGGGTCAGGGTAACCCCCGGTATCAATACAGGCTGGGGGAGGAAAGGATCGAGAGCAGCCCTGCCGAGAGGGACTTGGGGGGGATGATGGATGAAAAGCTGGACATGAGCCGGCAATGTGCGCTGGCAGCCCAGAAGGCCAACTGTATCTTGGGCTGCATCCCCAGCAGCGTGGGCAGCAGGTTGAGGGAGGGGATTCTGCCCCTCTGCTCTGCTCTGGTGAGACCCCCCCTGCAGTGCTGCCTCCTGCTCTGGGGCCTCAGCACGGGAGAGCCGTGGAGCTGCTGGAGCGGGGCCAGAGGAGGGGCACAGCCATGATCCGAGGGCTGGAGCCCCTCTGCTGTGAGGGCAGGCTGGGAGAGTTGGGGGGGTTCAGCCTGGAGAAGAGAAGGCTGCGGGGAGACCTGATTGCGGCCTTCCCGTACTTAAAGGGGGCCTGTAGGAAAGATCAGGACACACTTTTCAGTAGGGCCTGCAGTGACAGGGCAAGGTGGGAATGGTTTTAAACTGAAAGCGGGGAGATGTAGACTACATATAAGGAAGAAATTCTTTACAATGAGGGTGGTGAAGCACTGGAACGGGTTGCCCAGAGAGGTGGTGGAGGCCCCATCCCTGGAAACATTCAAGCCCAGGCTGGACGGGGCTCTGAGCAACCTGGTCTGGGTAATGGTGTCCCTGCTCACTGCAGGGGGGTTGGACTAGATGACCGATAGTGGTCCCTTCCAACCCACAACATTCTGTGATTCCATGATGATGAAAAGCCAAATAAACAAAATGCTCTCTGAACAAGATGATGCTACACTGTGCTGTTGAGTGGTTTGTGTTAGTGTTCACTGTGAAGACCTGTACCAACACACATGCATCCAAACAGCTTTGGCACGAGGTATAACACTGTAATTCTAGAGTTGTTCACTGTGCTTCATTAATCCTGTGGCCTTGTGAGATCTGGGAGTGAAAAGGATTGCATTAAGGACTGGAAACAATCACAAGGCTCTTCTGATTTCCAGCGATTATCATCTTAATGGTTCCCTAGGGGATAACACCTACATCCTCAGAGCTTCCCATACCTTTCTACAGAGGTGTCCCAAAGGAGCACAAGGATTTATGCTTCCAGGTGTTCTTTTTCAACACATTCTAAGAGACTACACCTACAATTTGGTGCTGTGATTGACTCTGTTCAGCAGCAACAATCATACCTAGACACCTTGGCATTTTTTTTTTCTTTTGCTGCTCTACAAATTTCAGTGTCATCATCAAGTGCATCTCCTGCAGTACTTCCTAGTTGTTCTCAAAAGCTTCTGAAGCAGAAGCTATAGGATCTGTTTCTTCCACCACCTTTCTTCATCTGCACAAATTGATTAAGTATAATCAGTGAAAGGCCGGGCTGTTTACCTCCCTTTGCCAATGCTGCTACACTTGACCAAGATGTGAGTTTTCCCTGTACAAAGATGGATGTCAGTTAGCCAGCTCCTAGCACTGGTGGCAGGCTCTTATCCTTAAGTGTGACTTGGTGCCAGAAGGAAGAGTCTGGCTGAAGGGGCATTCTGTGTCCATACAACTGCCAGCTGCATTGTAGCTTTCTCAATTAGTTTTAGGAGCTAACCACAATTCTGAGAAGAAATAACTGAATTATGGTGCACATCAACTGTACCCAATTCTCAGAGGGTTCCAATATCTAATTCACTGTTGAAACAAAAATACAGCAATGGAAGCTGCTGAAGAGTAGAACGCTATGGCTTTTACATCTTCTTAAGGACAAAATGCTTCTAAAACGGCTTTGAACTGCCATCAGCCTTATTGAGGAATTTCTACAGATGCTAGAGGAGTCACTAAAGAATTCTCAGCTTCTCCCAAGCGTACATGTTTTAATTTTTTCCTTCCATCTTGGCTCTTCTGGCTGTAATGTGCAGTCACTAGGTCATAGATGTGATACAATGAACATCCAGGATAGTCAGGTCCATTTACAAATTTTTTACAGAATGTTGCAACAGACATATGAAAATAGAAAAATATATGAGAATCTTAAAATGCATATATAGAATGTCAATAATCAATCCTTCTAAGGGGACCACAATGTTTTACATAAAAATAGGAGTGTTGTTTTATTGCCAGGAGCACGCTACGTTATGTGTCATTGCAAAAATTCTCTGAACAATACTAAAGCAGTGCAGACACAGTGCCCTTGACAAATGGATAGCTGTCTGAAATGCATGAAGTTACGTGGCTTTGAAAGGGAGTGTTTCTAATTTAAGATATGAGCAGTATCAAAATTTCAACTGCACCTGACTGTGGTATGACCTCTCTGTTATAATTTGTTTTTTTGGAATGCCATTTACCATGTACTGACTGTCCTCATTTAATCCTCTGACCATCACAGAGCTGGTGGTCAAGTCATAACAGCTATCTTTCTTAGAGGCAACTGACCATTTTGAATTAGTTGCCATACTTTTCTTCTACTTGCAGTGGGAAACACTGCTAATACTAATACAGTATTTGGCCTATATCTTCAGAAGTGACATACGATTTTTGCTTGAGGAGCTGAACACCAAATTCTAGATCCAGTGTTGACTTGTTGCTTATTGCATATTTTCTTATTCCTCTGTATGTGTCAGTGAATCCAACTCTGCATTCTTGTTTTATGGGCTACTGTGAGTTCTAATCATCTACTGCCAGGAAAGGAACCATTCCCACACACAGAAGATTAGATTTCATCCTATTTCCATGTAAATTTTGTCATTGTTTGATAGTTGGGAGATGGATACATGTGGGAAAGGTCTCTGCTGTCCTATGAATTTGGGACAGTTCATAAATACGAAGTCAGGTTTGGATAGATCTTTGTGCTCGAAGTGCCTGGTATCACTTATGCAGTCTCCCTTGTGACTCATCAGTCCACTGAGATTCTTCAAAACAGGGACACATGTTGGAGTCTCAATCCCTGAGACTCAGAAAGGGTATGAATAGACTGAATGTTAAATTTGTTAACTAATCTGAGCCTTTTTCACCCATACAGTCTCTTGGTGATGTGGCTATATCCACTTCGGATCTCTGCTTTTGCAAGGCAATCCTACCACTACCTCTTCATTTCCTGTGTCAAGAATGCTCCTCTCAGGGCTTCTGAAAACCAGCTGTCCTCTGTCCTTACCTCAGTATTTTCTTTAGTCCTTGGCCTGTGCTCACCTTTTGAAGGGAAAACCACGCTATACACACTCCAGACAGTAACAGCTGCAGGAGAAATCACTGTAACACGGGTGAATTCAGAACCTACACTTCACTGAAGCCATCTTTGACTCATCTGTGATCACCTGCCCATTCCAGCCTCTGAGCCTTTTCTCTCCCATTCTGCCCTTTCAGTTGGAATGATCTTGTAGTACAAATTTACCCTGGCTGTGATTAATCTCCTGAAAACTTGCCTTCTTCATATTCTCCCTGAAATCTAAATTTACAAATTAGGTTCAACAGGAATTACTGTTGTTTCCTTCCAAGGGATGAATGGTGAATCTTTTGCTCTTTTTCCCTTTGCTCTGTGGGATTCTCTAGAAAATGCAATACTGCATCCATTGCTTATATACAAGACTTCAGGATCAAACAAGTAATTCACAGCTATCTACTGAAATACTACTAGGGCTACGAAGATGATCAAGGGCCTGGAGCATCTCCCCTATGAGGAAAGGCTGAGTGAGTTGGGACTGTTCAGCCTTGAGAAGAGAAGACTAAGGGGGGACCTAATTAAAGTTTATAATTACGTGAAGCAGGGAATGCAGGGGGAATCAGCCAGCCCCTTTTCAGTGGTCTGTGGGGATAGGACACGGGGCAATGGCTGCAAGCTGGAACACAGGAAGTTCCGCACCAACATGCGGAAAAACTTCTTCACAGTGAGGGTGACAGAGCACTGGAATAGGCTGCCCAGGGAGGTGGTGGAGTCTCCTTCACTGGAGATATTCAAGACCCGCCTGGACGCTTATCTGAGTGATATGTCCTAGGGAGCCTGCTTTGGCAGGGGGGTTGGACCCGATGATCTCTCGAGGTCCCTTCCAACCCCTACAATTCTATGATTCTATGATTCTATGATACTTGCATTCAGGACTTCAGACAGCATGATTCTATGCATGACTTCACCATTCAGCTGAGACACAGGACTCCGATGATATTTCTTATTACCTCTAGCTCATGTTCAACCATCTTTCACTTGATATGCATCTCACATGGTATTTTTTCCTCCTGTTTACTGTGTCATGGGGGCTCTGAATTATCTGTTGTATCTAGTCTTCCACTAGGTAACTGAATGGTATAGAAGTCTCATTAGGAGGACAGTTCTTACTCAGATGTTGGATGAGAAGATTAGGCTAATGAAGAAGCTATGGCAAATGGAAGCCCCAAGGACACTGTGATATGCAGTCTCTCAAATGAGATTTTTGGTTACCCACCACTGTCTTTAGTGTTTGTTACTAGAAGTCTTCCATTCCTATTCTGCCAGTCCCTCTATAACAGCAGTTACTCTGTCTATTCAAATTTCATTATTACTTACCTTAAAGGAAAAGGATTTCTATGACAGCTTGTAGCAATTACCTTTTCAATAGACTTGATAGAAACAAATGTTTTGATAGAGCAAATGATTGTTATTCCACTAGTACTGTTGTGTAAAGGCAACAGAAGAACGTCTTACAAATGAACCAAATAAACCTAGCAAATTGCAGGGGGACGGGATGCGATTTGGGGGAGATAACACATGCAGGTAATAAATAAGCATCTGTTAGTGCTATTTAAATACCATTAAAAAAAATAAATTGGAAAATTCTCAATTCCTACTTGCATGATCTAGTGAGACTACTATGGATTAGCATGATAAATATTGGTCTTCTCACATTGATGAAGCATTGAAAAAGGACTATTTTTTTTTTAAGAAGACAACTAAAGCATGGAATACAATAATAGTTATAGAGAATATTCCAAATACTGAAAGGTGATGTCTTGGATGATTTAGGATAGGGTTGAAAAAGTAATTGTTATGAATCTTTCTAAATACCAGATAGAAAGGGAGAAATAAATGGGAAATGAATAATTTATAGCAATGAACGGGACTAAATCATTATAAAATGGAATGAAGTTCAGGTAAGATGTAAAGAAAGATTTCTGACCCTGAATATCAGTTTGCTAAGGGACTGTTGTGCTGCCCTGTACGCAGTTGGCACAATCAACATTGCAGCATTGTATTATGATCTTTCCTTAGAGAGTGTTTTGGACTACATGCATTGAAAGAAGGTATTAGTACTCCCTTTCCATTCCCCTTATTTGCAAACAGTACCACTGTAGGAAAATTCCAATTTTCCTCTAGAAAACTCTTAGAGGTTACATAATCTCAAGTTAATGCCTTTTCAGGAGATATGATGTTCCTTAGGTGGAATATAATAAGAGCTTATAAGGAGGGAAGACGACACATCAATCCGCCAAGATGTACAAGCTAGCAAGATTCATAAGAGAAATCAGATTCAGGTCATGTTCTGCACTGTTGCAGGTGAAATACATATGGAGTTAATACAAAATACCGGTGTACTGAAAGTGCTTGAATTACCTCAAAATTACTGGTGGTAAAATGTTAGGTGGTCAAGTTTTAGATTCCAGACTCAAATTTTAACATGACACTACATTTTTTAATTGTTCGTGATGTCCACACACAGGGAAATGGAATAAAAAGGTGAATGCAATCTGTTTTATATGGTGGAATGGTGGTTTATGTCCTTAGCTCCAGAACAGAAGAGCAGAAGACACTAACTCACTTTAGACTCATCCAGTGGTGCCACCAGTAGCCCTGCAGTAATACCGCTGGGACAGGAGACAGTGACTGCCAATGCTGCAGAATGGCTGCTGTGTCGAGGCTCTCTGCCCTTGGGAGCTGGTGGTAATCATGCTCCACGAACCAGAAGTGCAATTCAAAGTTTTATTACTATAATTTAAAACCTTAAATAATGTAGGGGCTGTTTCAGTCGCATAAGGTCAACTAATATTGATGGGAAAGGAGTAGATGACTGTGATAGAAGTAATCTGAAGAGGATGGGCACGAAGCCTTGTCCATTAATAGCCCATGACTCTGCAGTCCTCCCCGCCTCAATGACTGCACATGGACAGCGGGGACAGGACCTCCAGCATTCCTCAGTACAACTGAAGGCAAAACTCATTAACAGTAGTGTAACATTTTCTGTCCTTTGCACAATGTACGTGATACAAAGGGACACGGTGAGCCTCCTGCCTGAGCCCAGATAACTGGTTTACTATTATTATACAACAGACCTGCTTTCTCAGAGGTTCTTTTGGCTTCAGAAACCGAAAAGCAAGTGAAGAACATGCAGGTATTTTAAGAGACAGTCTCTGAGTATGTTAAGCAAGATCAGGCATTCCCCAGGGAGTGGAAACTAGTATGCCTGCTGGTGATGCACAGGGCCTGTTAAGGATGCCGCAGCCACAGAGCTTCTCTCAATAGCCGCACTTCTTGGACTTGCAGAAATGGAAACTGCTGAGGCTGCTGCCACCTCATAAATGGTGATACCAAAGGAAAACTGATTTGGAAGCCTTGCATTATAGGAAACAAAACAGATTTGTTCTCCCACTATTTCGTTGCCTGTGCTCCTTTAAAGTACTTTAAACCTGTGGATGTTTTATATGTAATGGAACTGGCAGGTCTTTTCCTGAGTACAGACACATCCTCAGTGTGTTTTAACCTCAATTACTAATAAAAATAAAAATTAAAAAAAAAAAAAAGCTGTTTAAGTCTGAATTGTTCTGACTTTCGAAGATAAACATGAAATAAGAGCAAGCTGCTTTGTTTTTTCAATCTACTTTGATTTTTTTCTCATTGCACTACAGCTCTTTTGTCTCCCATTTTGTACATTTTGTCTCCATTCACCAAACTCAATGGCATTGTGATAAAGCAAACATAGATCCAAGGTAGAAAACCAACGCTTTAATTTTGAACAAAGGAAAAGAACAAATAACCTGTTCAAGATTCCCATCCATCAGCCACGATTCAACATCCTTGTTCCACAGGGAAAGCAATGGCTTCTGCAAATGGGAAAAGTCGCGTAGCCCAGGTACTTCACTGGGACATTTTTGTCTCTCACATGGTTGTGATACATCATTGTCAGCTAGAATAAGCCAGATTTGTTGTGGAATCATTATCTTTACACCATGAGCAAGAAGTGGAAATAAGAGAGTGTGCAGTTGGTACTGGGAAAGGTGGAACTGGCAGGATGCTTCATACAGTACTGCAGCAGTAATCAAAGCAGACCCTGGAGTAAAGGAAGAGTTTATTTCTATAGTCATGGAAACCTAGTGGCTAGAGCATCATCAGACACACAGCAAGGCAGTTATTGTATTTATAGCTCACATACAGCTGCCCTCAGAAAGGCAGTTGATGCTTTTTTTTCACTATTCCTGAGGTATGCTGTGTGTCACCTACAAATATATCAATTGCTTTAAGGAATTTTGGTGTTCCCCATAGCTGACCCTGCACAAATTCATAATCCAGGAAACTCCCATGCATCTGTTCCAGCTTCGTTGGAGCTGCCTTTGAAGACTGGAAATGCAGGGAAGGTCAGAAACATAGGAAAGCTTTATTGATGTTTCATCAGGCAGAAAAGATAACAAATGAGGGAGAGGCTATTGTAGAACTTAAACCAGATGTCAAATTGCTGGTAAAATGATGTCATCAGTATTGAGATCTGAGGCATAAATCTTCTGTGTCACATCTTTTAACCCAAAGCATGATGCAGAAAACAGAACAGATGTGACTGCTACACAGCTAAAATTTCTGGTATTTATAGTTAACCCTGGAAACATCATCAAAGAAAGTTCATTTATCAGACATGTGACACCAGCTTTTAGAGGAAGCTTTTGACAGGAAACATTCTAGCCCTAAAGAAAGACCTCCACATCATGGTCCATGGCTTGTAGTTTGAAAATCAATGACAGGGGTGGTCTGAAATAACCCCAGCTTAGAAGGACTGATTGAACAGAGATGGGAAGCAGAGCCATGGCACTTCGGTAGTATCTGGAGGGCTGGGGCTGTTGGGTAAGACCCAGATCTCCTGACACTGGCTACTAACATGGGATTTAGGTGCACAGAAAAAGGGCAGACACTTTATACTGACGACTTAGCTCCAGGCTGGGCATGTAACTTTCCCCAGCTTGTACACAAGGACAGGCCAGAAACTGTCCAGGAAACTGGACAGCTGTCTCCAGCCTACGTGCTGTTGCGATCCAGGCAGAAAACAGATTTGCAAACATTTACTGACATAATGTACCCTGTAAATCTCAGTTCATGAAAAAGGTGGTTAAAAGCGATTAAAGGGGACTAGTCTGCTCAGTATGCAGACGTGATGAAATACACTGCACAATTCTAGAGAATTTTCATTCTCTGAAGGAAATTAAAGTTGTGAATGTCCAAGACTTTCAAGAACATTTTATAGGCTTTTAAGTACTCTCAGAATGATTAGATTTAAGCCTCAAAACACACAGGAAGCACACAAGAGATTCCTCTCAATTATTTCTCCCTACAGGGCATCTAAAACCAATGCCTTTTTGGCATTTGCCTGATCAGAGGATTTGGGATTATATTCAGTAGAGATGTAGTTCTGGAAGTTATAGCAATTGTCTTGAGTAATACTCTAGGTTTGTGATTGTCTTTTTCCATTTTCCCATGCCACTGCAGCCGGAAACAGAAAATGCAAGTAATTCCTTCACATGAATGATACATTAGTGTAGTATTAGCTAATTTAAGGGCTAGAAATCTCATGGACATCCAAAAGAGCTAGATATTTTGAAATGAATTACCTGTGGTGGAATTATGGGTCAGAGTAAATTAAACTTGTGCCTGCCATCCATTAAAATAATTATGAGAAGAAGAAAAAAATTAAAATTTGTCTCCAAGGTAGACTAAGAATAATTTAAATAAGCATGGCATTACTCAGACTCTTCCATCCTCAAAGCAAGTACCTATTAACAATCCTGTACATTTTTTTCCAAACAAATAAATACTTAGTGCTTATCTGAGTTTTTTTACTAGGTTAAAGTTCATCCTCAAGGCAGGTCAGTGGAAAAAAATCCACAAATTGCAATTTGAATGCTAAATAAATTAATTATGTAAACAAGGCCTTCCCTCCTTTACACTTTGAGGAACTGGGTTTGAGAAGGAAAACCACATTCTACAAAACCCTCCATTTAACCAAAGAGGTAGGATTTTACCTTTTCAATTTAAAAATAGGCTAAGCATGTTCCGGCTCTAATTGAACAAGTCAGTGAGAGTTTTTCTATTAAGACAGGATTTCACCCAACAAGTTAAAATTACTAATAGTTTAAATTTTGCAGAAACTCCTGGAATCTCAAGGAGTGATTCCTACCATCACTGTCTTTGCTGGGGCTTGATTTCCATCATTATGCTCAAATAGACGGGGATCTGGTCATGGGACGTGCATTTGTACATAGCTCACTCTCAAAAGCATATGTATAAACTGATGTTTTTTAGGATGTGACATTACCTTTTAAGACACTCTAATCCTAAAGAAAGAGAACTACAGATGGCATCTTCAAAAACATCTTGGTGATTGTTGTGCAAAAATGTTACTAATCACCAAAATACAGTACCATGACATGACATATATTCACAAAATAGCCTCCTGTAGGCATCAAAATTTCCTAGATGCCTTTGGACCCAGCACCATGGTCTGGTTACAATTATGAAACAAATAGGCCATTACAATTGTCTCTGCACACACTCTTACCGGCAGCAAAGGCACAGTAACATGACAATGTTTAACCTTCTCTCATGGTGAGCTAAGTAGCATCCCCTTAGCTTGTGAACTAAAAAGACAGTCATTTAGGCCCAGCTGATGCATTATCACAAGTTTTACTGCAGTAACCTGCGGTCCTAAATGGCTTCCACTGAGTATGTGAACATGTACACAGGTCTGACAGCTCCGATCATCAGATATAAGCCTTACAGAAGTCAGCATGATCTGCAAATCCTGAGAAAGTGTGCATATTCAGAACACTTCTGGTCCCACCAAGGACAGCCAGCATGCAGGTTGTGGTGCTGTCCTCCTATGTCCTACATTTAGTCAATAATGATGAGGTTACTTGTGAGGAAAATACTTTCGCGTCTCATTCCAGGGAAGGTTCACAGCCAAATGCAGAGAGATGTGCCCTTGCCCCTAACAGTGAGGTGCCTGTCTTGTTTACAGACATAGCTGAATATCTTGAGGATCCTCCTCAATTTTTGCATTCCCCTCTTTGTGCTACTCTTTACAGTCTTTTTTGAAAGTGTGCATTTGGCTTTGGCGCTAAAACTCAGAATTGCAAAGAGGTCGTGTTGTCTACCTTGATTTTACTAAGGGTTTTCATAAAACCATTAAGGTTGGAAAGGACCTCTTAAGATAATCAAGTCCAACTGTCAACCCAACACTACCATGCCTACTAAACCATGTCCCGAAGTGCCACATCTGCACATTTTTTGAACACTTCCAGGGATGGTGATGCCACCACTTCCCTGGGCAGGCTGTTCCAGTACTTGACCACTCCTTCAGTAAAGAAATTTTTCCCAATTTCCCATCTAAACCTCCCCTGATGCAACTTGAGGCCATTTCCTCTTGTCCTATTACTAGTTACTTGGGAGAAGAGACCCACACCCACCTCACTACAACCCCCCTTCAGGTAGTTGTAGAGAGTGATAAGGTCTCCCCTCAGCCTCCTCTTCTCCAGGCTGAACAACCCCAGTTTCCTCAGCTGCTCCTCATGAGGCTTGTGCTCCAGACCCTTCACCAGCTTTGTTGCCCTTCTCTGGACACGCTCCAGCAACTCTATGTCCTTCTTGTAGTGAGGGGCCCAAAACCGAACACAGTACTCAAGGTGCAGACTCACCAGTGCCGAGTACCAGGGGATGATCACTTCCTGACTCCTGCTGGCCACACTATTTCTGATACAAGCCAGGATGCTGTGGGCCTTCTTGGCCACCTGAGCACACTGCTGGCTCATGTTCAGCTGGCTGTCAGTGTTTTGACAATCTCCCATAAGATGCCCACAGAAAAACTGACAAACTGTAGGTTAGATAATTGCACTGCGAGGTGAATTGAAAACTGGCAGATTGGCCAGGGCCAGAAGGTTGTGATCACTAGCACAAGTCTGGTTGGAGGCAAGTCACTACTGGTATACTCCAGAGGTCAATACTGGGGCCAATACTGTTTAACATCTTCATCAGCGACCGAGATGAAGGGACAGAGTACTCCCTCAGCAAGTTCACAGGTGATACAAAACAGGGAGGAGTGGCTGGTACATGAGATGGGTATACACAGTAATGCAGAGGTACCTGGCTTGGCTGGAGAATTTGTCTGAGAAATCTCATGAAGATAACAAGGACAAATGCAAAGCTCTACACTGGGGGAGAAATAATGGGAGGCACCAGTACATGCTAAAGGCTGAATAGCTGGAGAACAGCTCCATAGAGAGGGACATGAGGGTCCTGGCGGACAACAAGCTGACCATAAGACACAACATGTCATATCAAAGATGGCAAACAGCCTCCTGGGCAGCATTATGAACAGCATTGCCAGCATGTTCAGGGAGGTGATCTCTCTTGGAGACAACACTGGTGAGGCCACACCTGGAGTACTGTCCAGTTCTGGGTTCCCCAGTACAGGAAAGAGATGGATTTGCTGAACCAAGTCCAGCAAAGGGCCATGAAGATGAAGAAGGGATTTGAGCACCTCTCACATGATGAGAGGCTGAGAATGCTGGGACTCTTCAGCCTGGAGAAGAGAGAAGGCTCGGGGAATCTCATTAATCTGTACAAACACCTGGTGGATGGGAATGAAGAAAACAGAGCCAAGCTCTTCTCAGTGGTGCCCAGACACAAGACAAGAGACAACAGGCAAAAATTAAAACCCAGGAAATTTCATCTGAACAAGAAAACACTTTTTTTACTGTGAGGCTGGTGAAACATGTTGCCCTGAGAGGTTGTGGAGTATCCATGCTTGAAGATACTCAAAATCTGACTGGACATGGTTCATGGCAACCTGCTCTAGCTAACCCTGCTTGAGCAGGGGGGGTTGGACTGGATGGTCTCAAGAAGTCCCTTCCAACTAGAACCACAGTGTATGACTCTGTGTGAAAGAGGAAAATTTACTTGTTTGCTTTATGATTATACACACACCTCCTTATTCAATTCAGATATGCATTTCTGATGCTTGGAAGGTTACCATATTTCTTTTACAAGAAGAAAAATAACTCATCAACATCCTGAAGAAAGATGCAGGTGAACAGTGAAAACCATCACGCATGGACATGCCTGGTCCATTTGCTTGCCACACATTTCAGCATTACCTGCACACTGGCAGCTAGTGCTCTCATCTTCAAGAGCAGCAAAGCTCTACATATTCTATTGAAATAGCTTCTGTTCTTTATCAAGCTTGTTTCCTTTTTCTTGCCTAAAAACCTAATGTGGAAGTGTAGAAGAAATAAGCCCTTCTCTTCTATGTAAATTGGATATGCAAAGGTCAGAACCAAAGCATCTTGTTCTCATCTCTGTATATGAATTTAACTCCTGCTGTAATCTTTAAAATCCAAGCTCATGTTAGTAGCTAAAAATGCATTTTACTTGTACTAGAATGTTGAACATTGAATAGCAGCACAATATTTTTAACAGCATGATTCTTGTTTTCCCTTGCAAGTGCTGGACAGGGATACACTTAATAAATAATTCATTTCACGGTTATCCTAATTTTATCATTTATTTCTGAAGACACGGGCCCAACTTCACATACACGTAAAAGCTTGTTCAAGAAAATGAACATGTTAGTCTTAACTTGGCAGCTTTTCCTGGATCTCCTGTCACAAACTCAAGTTCAATATGATAAAAGTAGAGTTCAGTTTTCCTTTGCTTTCTGTCTCATTTCCTCCTCTATATAAAAATGCTGCTGTCCTGTCTATTAATTAAAACACCAAGCCCTTTTTATTCATGTTTCTGTTCTTCTCTGCTTTACATACTAACAAATCTCCCTGCATACCTTTGGACACAGCCCTTGACTATTTCCTACCATCATTTCTCACTCTGCCTCTTGATGCTTTCTTTTCTGGATGTCTCCTTCTTGCAGCTGTTGACATTCTCCATTTCAATTCAAACACTGGGTTCCTGTCACCCCGCATTACAGACATGCCCCAAAGGGGCATATCTACTGCTTTGCAGCTTCCCTTAGGCTCTTCCTGTCACAGGCCCACTTTGCGGTGTGCTGGTGAAATTTTTGAATGTGAACTTTGAGAAGCTTGGGAGTTTGTATTCAATATCCTGCTCTTGAAAGCACTTTCATAGTGTGATTGAAATTCCCCTTTCATTTTCTGATCACCACATGCTCTCCTTTTCTGCAGTTACCTGTCTGGCATGTACAACAAACACCTGGACACAAATACATTCCCAAAATGGAGGCTTTGTGGTGAAGAAAGTGGACAGTACAGACAGAAATGTGTCCTGATTCATTGTAGGAAGCTAGAAGAAAACAGTTTCAACCTTTGATCCCTCAGTAAAGACTTGAAGAATAAAGACAAGTTTGTTTGTCTTTCTTTACCTTCCCATACCTCCCCCCACCCTGAAAGGCTATTTGACATCCAGTTCTGTCTCTTCGCTTTGGGCTTGCTCCAGCAAAACTTTCCAAGTCTTTCCTACTGGGTGAGGTGTTAGCAAATTCTAGCATGCCATGGCAGGCTTCCAGCCAACAGCTTGCTTGCTTCTTCCAAAGACCGAAAGAAGCTTTGCTCTTCTTTCCATAAGCCCCTCCTGGCCACAGTCTCCCTCCCCACTCTCTTGCACTTCCCCCAAGCTCCTTTGAACCAGGCATATCAACCAGATTTTTTTTTTCCACCTCATTTATAGTTTTCTGTCAGCTCAGTGAATTGAATGGACTCACAGAAGGATTCACCATATGCCAGAGCTCATGTAAGGTACCTCATGGGAGTTTGCTGAGACCAGGGAAGTGTAGGTGAGGAAACTGCTCTTTTTCTGACAGGAAGCTATGAGATCAGCTCTCCCTTTCTTGTGAAATGGCAGCATGAGACTACTTATAATAGTTAACTCTGTACCTGAGAATATGCAGTTGCAGCTTTAGGCTTGCAATTTGCAACTGTTTAACCCACTCCTAAAACCAGGGAGAGACACAAGAATCTACAAAGTTATTTTCTCACAGCTCTTTATAACTTAATTACCAGGTAATGGTGCTAATCTTTCCAAATCCATTCTCATTATGTATAGAAAAACTTAATCTAAATGTACGCAATCTGTATTTTCATTAAGTTGTTTTTAAAGGTTATTTCTTTTAGAAAGGAAGCTAAACCACAATGATAATTTCATCAGCTAATAGTACATTTCCAGTCATACCTGTGATCATACTTGATATGATTAGTGGCAGAATGATGAGTTTGAGCATTCTCATCAGCACTTCCCCAGGAAAGGAAAAGTAGAATTTATCCAGGTTAGACAGTTTGCCATATTCACGTACCAGCATGCCAACTCCAATACCTAAAAGGCACATAAAAAATGTGACACAAATTAGCAGTAATTAATAGTAGAGACATGGGGAAAAAGAAGGAAAAATAGATGACCAGTAAAACAAAAAGAGCAAGCAACAGATACATTTTTACTGTCATGGTGGAAATTCTAAAGCAAGTTAGAGGTATTTCTTTTTCTGTTCTATATATTGATATAAGGCACAGTAATAACACACATAATTCTAAACGTGGAGGATGTCTTTAGATACGTCTTTGGAAAAACCTTGATTATGCCCTCTGATTATCAGTCCAGCCCAGCAGTTGACTTTTTACCTGCTT
Source organism: Podiceps cristatus (assembly GCA_000699545.1). NCBI lineage: Eukaryota > Metazoa > Chordata > Aves > Podicipediformes > Podicipedidae > Podiceps > Podiceps cristatus. The sequence continues at coordinate 120 of JMFS01099692.1, read as the reverse complement.
TCATTAGCTCTAGAAGACCCATAACTGGCATTAAAAAAATCAATATAATATATAAACACTACCAAACATTAAAGAAAGAGCTATATGATATAAATATTTATACTTTCATCATATATATTT
>KL279889.1:42140-62112 GCA_000699545.1 Podiceps cristatus | reverse complement strand
CCTCCACCTGGACATAGACCCATTGACCACATTTTTTGGCGAGGAAGCATATTCTTTTTTATTAGTTTTGATTCTTGAGACCTTGAATAACCTAATCAGTGTGTGTTCTCATTTATACAATATATAGCTATAGAGTCTTTCCTCCCTCTGACAGTTGTCCTTGATTTTCCATTTCCTGAGAAGTAGCACTGTGCATTTTTCCAAGTCATCTTAGAAGGATTTACAGTCCATGTAAGCAAACATCCAAAGAACTGTTATGCTGTTCCTCTTTAAATCTCTTTGCAAGACAGTTGTGATACAGCCACAAAACAACTGTCCATTGCTATGGATTCAGTAAAAGCAAGTACAGTACTTATTTCAAAGATCTGATTCTATGATGCTGGTTATCGGTCTTAGCTATTCATTGCCTGTTTTCTATAGAGTAGGGAATAAGTTGTTCTCTGCAAGGGACATTTTTCTTATGTTTCTAAGTAATGTTTTATACAAAAAACCTCCAACTTTTCTAGTACAACAGGATTGTACCCAGTCTAGTATTACTAATTCCATTTCTAATGATAGCCATTATGTTAGTGACAATAAGTGCTAATTTTAATAAAAACCCTCCATGAATAAAGATGAAAATATATTTGAAACAAATTATTTTGCTTCCCTTGGTTCACATGGACTTAGCTCAAGACTTCTTAGAAAGACTGGCAAATGTAGTGTTGCCATACAAAAAATGAGAAGGCAAAAAAAGTTGTTATTCTTAAGGATGGATTGTTCTTGATTCTGCTGCTTCTGTTGCTATACCATCTTCTCTTTCCCCCATCTAATACTAGCTTTCTCTCCAAAATCTATATCCTCTTCACTCCTACAGCGCAGGACTTCCTTTGAGATACCATATCAAAGTAGTTTTGGAGAGTAGATAACTCTGTAGCCTTGGCTTGGAGGAGCAATAGCTAAGATGTTGCTTTATACAGGGTGCTACTGTGGTGTACAGTTAATGTGGAAACAAACTTCAGAGTACCAAAATTGATGTGAATTACAAGAGCATCATCCTGGATAACTAGAGCTTGTACCTCTGCACTGTTTTGAGTTGTACCATATCAGCTTTCTACTCTCCAGTAGGTTTTAACTTTATAATGAAATAATTAATATGTGTATAAATTTACATATATACACACATATATATACACACTTATATACATCTATAGTTATGTAAACGTTATAAGTATATACATATAAACATTAAGGACTGTGACTAATGCTTTGCATCCACTGTTCCATGGAAAGACTACTTTCAACCGTTTCCTTGGCTGTTACTGAGATGTCAAATTTTACCCTTGGATAAAATAATTGTTCATAGGTTTGTAGTAAGATGAAAGTTTTAGTAATGGTGTAACATGGATGTTTGATACACAAAAGATATATGCATACATATAAACACCCAGTGTCTTAGGAAGGCTGCTTTTACCAGTTAATTCTGAAAAAAGACATGTTGTTGAAGTGTCTGGTTCTACAGTTAAAAATATATCAAACATTGCTTTTAGTAACACTATCTTATAATAATCATAGTCAATGCTCAGCAACAGATGGCATCAGAGACATATTTCCACTTACATCTATAGTTACAGGTTATCAGCTACTTCAGACATAAGTAAATTATTCATGTTTCCCTATTTATAGGATGACATTGTACGGAGGTGGATGATCTTGACTAATGCCTTTATCTCAGCATCAGTACTGTACTAGGCTTCTGCATCAATGTGCCCTTGAAGCACAAAGCCTTCATGTTTCAGCACAGTTTTCCAAGTGAGAAGCTTTGGTTTGGCATTGACAAAACCTTGAAGTATTATGTCAGGTGAAAAGAACAGGAAGGGGAATAATTTTTGCAGTGTTTAAATAATAATAGCAATTATTTATAAAAACAGCTTGGAAAAAACTTGAATAGAAAATTGTGTTGACTCTTTGAAGTGCCTAGTTGCATCAATGACATTACTCTCCCTTCCTTTCTTCTTTTGGTTAATAATAATGACATTTATTCCAACTTCAACATCCAGCTTATTGGCACAATTAGTCAGAGCATTTTGCATTTTCCACAGGTTATTCGTATATTTCTAACCAGGCCCTGTTGTACTTTCTATTTCCATTTGAATTCATTGTGCCAGATCCTCTGTCAGCAATGAATGCTCTATCTAAAGCTTGCTGAATTTAGTGGAAAGTGTACTTCTGATTTCTGTATCGGGATCAAGCCTATACACCTTACAAATTGCTCTTACAGGCACTAGGGCAATCTCCTAATTGAGTGTAGCCATCAGATGGTGAATAGAAACTCGTTTGCCAATTGAATCCACCAGCCTCACCTCACTATAAAGAGCAAGCAGGTAAAACAGGACAGCTTTAGAAAGTTGACTGTGGACAGATTTCTACGCGTGATATTTATCATCCAAATCTGGTACAGCAATTCCTTGTTCAGTGTGAGAATGTCTTTCAAATAAACTATAGCTGGCTAGATAACAGGAATGCTATGTCACAGTAAAAAAAAAAAAAAAAAAAACAAACAAAAAAACCCACAACAACCCCCCCCACAATGCCTCCCCCCCAAAATAAAAAACCAAACCCAACCAACCAACCAACCAAAAAATGATGTTTCTTCAATGGCATCCCAAAAAACAAACAAGAAAACGAGGCTGCCTCCTCTGCTCTTCCTTCTTCCCCTGTTCTCAGTCAATAGCTCTGTGGTTAAGCCATTTTTCTGACATATGACAGATGCAAGTTCAAACCCCCCAAAAGGACCACTCCCACTAGAGGTGTCTGCATCTTCAGTATGAAGGTCTGCACAGCTGTCTGCTCTGGAGCCAGTCCCAAGACATGGGGAATAAATCACCCCAATGTCCCAGCTGTGTAACACAAGAGGGGTGGGAAAACAACGTTGCAGCTGGGGTCTTCTTTTCAGATCCATGGGCTGGTCTGCCAGAGACAGACTCTGGGCTAATGTAAGCTCCTAGTGATAAATAGGGTAGAAGGCTAACGCCCACACTCACATGAATAAATTCATGTTAGCTCTGATCATTAGGTTGCTACCTCTTCTAGAGTAATGAGTCTTGTCTCTGGTTTCTGCTCTAAGATTTGACACCAGACCTGTGAAGTATTCTAGTGATATTTTTGTGAAAATAGACATATTGCTACTAAAACTTACAGTTGATATTTCATTGCTATTTAATGGAAAAACATTCCTGTTGAAAAATTCCTTTCTGTTTTCACATCACACTTTTAAACTGTTAGAGGAAGTGGTGGGTGTACTGGAACAGCAACCTCAGCAGATAATAAGAGGAAAATCATAGAATCATAGAATAGTTTCGGGTTGGAAGGGAACTTTGAAGGCCATCTAGTCCTAGCTCCCGTGCAATGAGCAGGGACATCTGCAACTATATCAGGTTGCTTAAAGCTCTGTCCAACCTGACCTTGAACGTTTCTAGAGATAGGGCTTCTAACACCTCTCTGGGCAACCTTTTACAGTGCTTCACCACCCTTATTGCAAAAAAATTCTTCCTTATACATGGTGTAAATCTACCCTCTTTTGGTTTAAAACCATTGCTCCTGTCCTATCACAACAGGCCCTGCTAAAAAGTTTGGCCCAATCTTTCTTATAAGCTCTCTTTAAGTACTGAAAGGTTGCAATAAGGTCTCTTCAAAGTCTTCTCATCTTCAAACTGAATAACCTCAACTCAGCGTTTCTTCCTAGGAGAGGTGTTCCAGTCCTCTGATCATTTTTGTGGCACTCCTCTGGACTCATTCCAACATGTCCATGTCTTTCATGTGCTGAGGGCTCCAGAGCTGGACACAGTACTCCAGGTGAGGTCCCACCAGAATGGAGCAGAGGAGACGTTTCTTTTTGACCTGCTGGCCATGCTTCTTTGATGCAGCCCAGGATATGGTTGGCCTTCTGGGCTGTGAGCACACATTGCTGGGTCATGTTGAGCTTCTCATCAGCTAACACTCCCAAGTCCTTCTTTGCAGGACTGCTCTCAATGCTTTCATCCCCCAGCCTTTATTGATATGGGGGTTGTCCCCGTGTAGGACCTTGCACTTGGCCTTGTTGAACCTCATGAGGTTCACACACAGGCCCACCTCTCAAGCTTGTCCAGGTCCCGCTGGATGACATCCCATCCTGCAGGCATGTCAACCACACCACTCAGCTTGATGTCATCCATAAACTTGCTGAGGGTGCACTTGATCCCACTGTCTATGTCATTGATTAAGATATTAAACAGTACTGGTCCCAGTGTGGACTTGTGAGGGACACCACTTGTCAACAGTCTCCACCTGGACATTAAGCCATTGACCACTACCCTCTGGATGCAACCATCCAACCAATTCCTTATCTGCTGAACAGTCCACCCATCAAATCTGTACTTCTCCAATTTAGAGAGGAGGATGTTGGGGGGGACCATGTCAAAGGCCTTACAGAAGTCCTGATAGATGAAAACTGTAGCTCTTCCCTTGTCTACTAATGTAGTCAACGCATCATAGAAGGCCACTAGGTTGGTCAGGCAGGACTTGCCTTGGTGAAGCCGTGCTGGCTGTTTCCAATCACCTCCCTGTCCTCCATGTGCCTTAGCATGGCTTCTAGGATGATCTGCTCCATGACCTTCCCAGGAACAGAGGTGAGGCTGACAGGTTGGTAGTTCCCAGGGTCCTCCTTTCTACCCTGTTTTAAAATGGGTGTAATGTTTCCCTTTTTCCAGTACCCAGGGACTTCACCTGACTGACATGATTTTTCAAATATTATGGAGCCAATTCCCTTAGGACTCTGGGATGCATCTCCTCAGTTTCTATAGACTCAGGTATGTTCAGGTTCCTCAGGCGGTCATGAACCTGATCTTCTCTTCCAGACTTTGCTCCTCCGGTCTCTGTCTTGCAGTTCATCTATTCAACAGGTGTGGGAAGAGAGACTGACAGTGAAGTGTGAGGCAAAAATGTCATTGAGTACCTCAGCCTTCTCCTTGTCCTTTCTTAACAGTTTGCCAGTCCTGCTTATCAGTGGGTGTATGCTTTCTTTGACCTTTTCTGGTTGACATGCCTGGAGAAGCCCTTCTTATTATTCTTTCCTTCCCTTGCAAGTTCAGCTCCAGCCATGCCTTGGCCTTCCTGACCCATCTCTACACATCCAGACAGCATCCCCATGCTCTACCCAGGATACCTGTCCCTGCTTCCACTGCCTGTGCAATTCCTTCTTGCTCTCTAGTTTGATCAGCAGCTCTCAACTCATCCATGATGGTCTCTTGCCTTCTTCCTCAATTTCTTACACCTGGGGATTGAAAGCTCTTGTTCTCTATGGAAAGTGTCTTTAAACATCTGCCAGCTCTGTTCTGCTCCCTTCTCCCTGAGGGCAGTTTCCCAGGGGTCCTATTGACTAACCCCTTGAAAAGTCGGAAGTTTACTTTCCTAAAATTCAGGGTCCCGACTTTTCTCTTCCTCTGACCCAAAGCCCTCAGGACTGCAAACTCCACCAGTGCATGGTCACTGCAGCCCTGGCTGCCTTTAGTCTTCATGTCACTGATTAGCTCACTTGCATTGATGACCAACAGGTCCAGTATCACAGACCCTCTGGTAGGGCTGTCTATTACCTGACTTAAGAAGTTATCCTCCATGCACTCCAGGAGTCTCCTGGATTGCCTACAGTTTGCTGTGCTTCTTTTCCAGTGGACACCAGGGTGGTTGATGTCCCCACAGCAGGTCTGTTTAGCTGGAGTACAAAAGCTTCATCAATAGGGTACCCTTGATCAGGCAGCCTGTAGTAGACACCAATCACAAGGTTCTTTTTATTACCTTGGATTCTAATTCTTACCTATAAACATTTGAGCTGCTCGTGCCTATTCTTCAGAGACAGCTCTTCACACTCTCTCCATTTCTTGATGGGCAAGCCCTCTGCCCCTCCTTCCTCATCTGTCCCCTCTGAACAGCCTGTAGCCATCGATAGCCACACTCCAGTCATGGGATTCATCCCACCAGGTTTCAGTAATGATAACTAGGTTGCAGCTTTCTAGCAGCGTGGTGGCTTCCAGTTCCTCCTGTTTGTTGCCTGTGCTGTGTGCACTGATGTAGAGGCACTTCAGTTGGTCTGTCGACCATGTTACCTTCTTAGATGAACACCCCTTAATTCCTTTGAGGTATTTCACTGGTATTTCCCTGTTGGCTTCTATTACCTCAGGAGACCCTGGAAAATCTTTGTAAGTCTTCAAATATGCTGCAGTGGAGCCAGCACATCTTGGAGGAATAGACCAAGGACACTCACTAGTACCCCATCCCTCTAACCTTTGTGTGCTATCCCACAGCTTGTGAGCTTGTGAGCAAAGACTGTCTTCCCTCTTTGAGAAAGGTGAATATCATCTGATGTCAGCAAGCCTGGTGTTGTGTAGGTCATCCTATTTTCAAAACCCCCAAATTCTGGTGGCAACACCAGCCACAGAGACATGTATTAGCAGAGTGGGCCTATCTGTTTTTTCTGGATGGGAACTGGAGTGCTCCTGATTCCCTTATAAACCATCCCAAGGCCGTGAAGTCTCTTTTGATCACCTTTGGATTATGTGTTGCCTCTTCATCACCACCCAAATGGAAGAGCAGTAATGGGTAGTAGCCCAAGGGCTGTACCAGGCTAGTACACGTCCTTGATGTGGGCTCTAGGGAGGCAGCAAACTTCCCTAATAGGAGGGTTTGTCTGGCATATTGGACCCTCTGTTCCCCTCAGCAGGGAGTCACCTACAACTATAACCCATCTTTTCATCCTTGTGGAGGTGGTTGTGATACAGGTGGTGGGCCTTTCCGACCCTGGCAACACATCTGGTGTAGATGGACTGTCATCCACATCATCCATTGACTGGCTTTCCACATCCAGAACCTCCTACCTGTTGTACAGAGGCATCTGGGAATGAGGGGGTTTGCCTGCTGCCCTAAGCCAAAATAAGTCTTGAGCCAAAGGAAAACCATGAGCAAGTAAGGGAAGTATTTTAAAAAAATAAATAAATAAATAAATAGGAAGTTGATATGACTTCTGCTCCTAAATCTTTTAGTCTACTTGATAATGCTATATTAAATCTTTCTTCAGATCAGCTTTCTGTCATCTGGATATTGCTACTACTGATGGTGACCTCACTTAACTAGGAAATATTATTCTGCTGCTAGGAAATAGCATAAATATGGTAACCAGGATGCTATAAAACAGCAAGTCTATAGTAACTTCCTTAAAGCATATTCAAAGAAGTTAATATTGTCTGCTTCTATGTCAAGTCTGTGATCATTCAATAATAGAATAACATGTGAAATTCATCTTCAGAAATGAGAAACTGCAACATTTTCTTGTGAAGGGATTACAGAAGAAACATCTGAAATACTGGCAGGTAAATTAATGTGTTGGCTCATATAGTAAGTGATTCTGAGAATAAAGTGGATGATATACAAGAGAAACTGGTGAAGATAAGCCCTGCTATAAGGATTCTAATTCAGGTATTGTACTATCTTAAAAATCTCAGAAAACAGTGCTGATTTAATGTCCCTGTACAGATAGAAAGCAACTGCATGGAAGACACATATGGTAGTGTCTTACTTCTCTTTCATTTGTCTAGCAATCATATAAATCGGTAATAAAATATCCTTGAGATGTGTATTGGGTTTGTATGGCAAGGTTTTGGTAGTGGCATGGCTGTAGGAGTGGCTTCTGTGAGAAGCTTCTAGAATCTTCCCTTATGTCCAATAGAGCCAATACAGCCAGCTCCAAGATGGACTCACTGCTGGCCAAGGCAAAGCCAGTCAGCAATGGTGGTAGGGCCTCTGGGATAATATATTTAAGGAGGGAAAGATGGGGGAAAAAAACTAGGCAATTGCAGCCATAGAGGGGACTGAGAATATGTGAGAGCAACAACTCTGCAGACACCGAGGTCAGTGAAGGAAAGGGAGGAGGTGCTCCAGGTGCTGCAGCAGAGATTCCCCTGCAGCCTGTGGTGAAGACCATGGTGAGGCAGGTTGTCTCCTTGAAGCCCATGGAGGTCTATGGTGGAGTAGACATCCACCTGCAGCCCATGGAGGACCCCACACCAGAGCAGGTAGATGCACCCAAAGGAGGCTGTGACCTCATGAGAAGCCCATGCTGGAGGCTACTGGCTATTAGCAAGACCTTTGGATCTGTGGAGAGAGGGGAGCCCACACTGGAAGAGGGGCTGAGTGTGAGGAACCCTCCCCCTGAGGAGGAAGGAGTGGCAGAAACAGCATGTGATGAGTTGACTGCAACCTTCATTCCCCATCCCTCTGTGCTGCTGGGGGGGGGGGGGGGACACACACGAGGTAGAGAAAATTGGGTGCAAAGTTAAGCCTGGGAAGAAGGGAGGGACAAGGGAAAGGTGTTTTAAAATTTGGTTTTATTTTCTCGTTGTCCTACTCTGATATCATTGGTAATAAATTAAACTCATTTCCCCAAGTCGAGTCTATTTTGCCCGTGATATTTGCTGAGTGATCTCTCCCTGTCCTTATCCTGACTCACAAGCCTTTTGTTATATTTTCTCTCCCCTGTCCAGCTGAGGAGGGGGAAGTGATAGAGTGGCTTTGGTGGGCACCTGGCCTCCAGCCAGGGTCAATCCATCACAAGTTGAAATGGAAACTTTTTCTCAGCCACTCTGCAGAAATACTAATACATTCACAGGTACAGGGCAATAAAAGCATCACATGCAACTTCTGAATCTAGTCCCTTGACCACTTTGCTGAGAACTGTGGGAAATTTTCAATTGTTTCTAGTTAGAAACTTGCATGGTCCTTTGGGAGTGTCAATACTATTTATGTTTTAAGCTTTGTTATTATAATATGCAGGATTATTATTTTCCTGGAAGAATCTTGGGATAAGTCTTTGCGGACATTTGCTGGAATGTCTAAATAAAAGTATTGTGGTTAGACAGAAATAACAAAATATGTGGTTTACCATATAAGGATTTATTTTTTTCCGTCTCATTTTCAATAGCATTATAGCTCAATTTCCACATTTGTGTTTGCATTTTTAAATCTGTAATTAATTGAGGACTCATTTTATTGTACATTTGAGTCTAATTACTTCTTTGGTGGGCCCAGTCTGGTATTTAGACATCTAGGTGCTTGAGAACATCCACCATTATTTGCAAACATAATTATTTATAGTATCAAAAATTCAAGTGAAAAGGTGGAGTTCTCCTTGGAAATCAACCCTTCTACATTATCTGCTTATTTACATAATACACACAAGGCCAATTCACTTTTGGAAAAATAAAGTGGAATTCTTGGAAAATACCAAATCACTTACAGCTTGATGCTGTAAGAAGCAGTCAAAAGAAAATCTTCAGAGTAGGCAGTAGTGCAATACATTTATTATACACAGCAGTACTGAAGATTGTATTTAAGTTCTAGATTTTTTTCTTAATGTTTGGCATATGTCAAATATTAATAGAAAAATTAATAAATAAAAAAACCTTACTAAGTGGTTTTGCAGAACTGGCTGTGAGGAAAGAAGATATTTTGATAGATATTTCTTTAACTGTCCCATAAAAATTTAATACATAATTATATATAAGTAAAGCTTATTTTCAGAATTCAGCAATTGCCTCTGAAATTGCTTTGTCATATATTAAATTTCATCTATTTCTTATTGTATTATGGAGCAGCTTTCCTATTTTAAGTATAATGACTTCCATTAAATCCACTTATTGGTGACTTGATCTGCTGTCAAAATACCTGGAACTGGATCATGGGAATAATAAATAATTATTGTTAACTTTTTTGCTTTAAGCAAATATTACTAGAAAATTTAAGAATCCTCAACACAGATATTTATTTTTTCTTAAGGGAAAAATTAGTTTGAGAATGAGAAAAAAAGAAAATACTATGAAAGTCACAAAAGAAATGTAGCTAATATAAAATACATTATTATTTAAAATACGTTATTATGCAGAACGTCGGTCCTTTGGATAACCAGATCACCTATTTATTTCAGTATAAGAAATAAGAACAGACTTAATGTAAGTAAGAAAGAGGATATCCTACAGATACATTATTGTACTAATTCTGTAGAAATTACTGCTAATGAAACTTGGATAAATATTGCTACATATTAATCTTTGCTTTTAGTAGAGGAATCTGATATTCTGGCATGTGGCTGGGCCACACACACAAAGGACAACAGCAAGCGAGTAATGTCTCAGAAATATTTCTGAGGAATTAACAAGGGATTAAAGATAGGAAAGGCTATCTGAGTTTTCAAAGCAGGATGCAGCAAAATGACAGAGAGAATCAGACCCTTTGTGTATGTCCTGAGCATGCAAGTGACAAATGTGAATCCCGCATTTCCTCTAGAGTAAAACTCAGGCTCACTTTGTCATCTTAGGTTCTGAATATCTGGAGAGGCGGACATTTGCACCATTTACACTTGCATTAGTCTCTGGTATTATAGAAAAATGATTCCCTGTGAAGAAATCTGAAATTACCCAGGAGCATTTCAGAGAATGACCATCCCGTGCTTTCTATGCTAATTACATTTCAAACTCACTGACATGATCTGATATTTCAGTATGTCTGTCTGGAGCCAAGAACAATTTTTAATTTATACTGTCAATGCTATCTTCACAAGATGGAAAAGATAGGATAATTGGACAGAAATTTTAACCATTATAACCTGAAGACTACATTTTTTACAAGCTGTTACTAGTTAGTCGACCAGCTGTGCTATGGAAGAACAGTTCTGAATTTGATCCCCATTCCCTGTTCATTCCTAACTGGAAAGCAATTTAAATAAAGAAACCAATAAATAAGAGCACATTAAAGTTCACACCAATATCGGTCTGACAGTCTTGACCTTCTACTGAAAAAAACCCGGGACATTCTATTAGATGAGGTAAATTTGAACTATAGTGGCAAAAAATCTTAAATTCTTAGAAATCTTGCTGGTTTAAAATGTATTCCTTTTCACCCAGTATCTCACTATCAAGCACACTGAAGCATCACTGCTTGAGGAATGTTGAGGAAGAATTATCTTTTGGGCAGAATATAACACTGTCTGGGTCATTGTAAGTCCTGGAATGGGTTAAATGGTCACCCCACAAACAAGAACAAGAATCAATCTACAGCTGGGCTGTTAAGGCCCAGCACAAACCATAGTGAGACCTTATTCTGAAGCCCTGTTTTAAGTTCAAGAGAAAATGGTTTTAAATCATGGTTTTCTACTTCTTAGAATGTCTTACTTTTTGAATTACGTTACTGTTGTCTACTTTGGTTGAAACAGGATACCTATCAAAGCTGGTGTAAAGGTGAGTTTAGAAAGACCACTACTCTGCCAGAGAAAGAAAATAAAATAGTAACTGGGTTAGACCAGAGCATATTCTTCTTTTAGGTACTAGCATTATCTTTGAAACCATTAACATCTCTCAAAGAATTTTCTTGTCATAGTCAGTTTTTTCCTCCTATGTGAATCTAAAGTGACAGCATGATGCTGGAGGTTTTGGATTATTTCCTTGGATTATTCCAGTTTTGCTTCTCTCAGGAGAAGAAACGTGTTCTTACTTCATCTGGTTAAGCAGTGAGCATACTGCAGGAGATTAAAATCAACATTAAGTAATCAAGTATTATTTCTTTAGTATGTTAACAAAAAAACCCCAAACAAACAACAACAGCAGTTCTTCAGTCCCACATATCTCTAAGAAATATCTCACGGAGGCAGAAATAAAACCGGGACTATCAAATAATAGTAGCATAAATATGTGATTACCACAGCTTGCCTGGGTATGAAAATTCCTTGTCCCAAACCATTACTGATCCGAGAGGTTATTAACTAATTCCTTGTTTCCCTAGAGTTGAGGTAACTAGTGCTGTATGACTTTAAAGGAGCATAGATATCAAAAATAGTTGATAAGTGTTCCTTTTAAGTAAAAAATAGATACTTGATTTAAAATAGGTACTCTGGGAATATTTGGCTTTGCTAAAAAATAAGACCAAAGGAACTGACAGATATGAGAACAAACCCTCTTCGTGGTTGACACACATAATATTCAGGTTAGACTTAAGGTTCATTTTGAGAATGCAGAGTTTCAATTTCATCTTCTCTGCCTCCAGACCACACGTTATTGCATGATATGAGGCATCACCTTCAGATTTACATATTTTATAAGTATGGATAGCAAAACTTTAGTATGAGATAACTTGCAGTTTTAAATTTAGTCTGGATAGCAGCAGAAATGCTAAGATTAGGAACAGCTGTTGTATAAGTTTATTTGCTAGGTTTCCTAGGTTTCAGTGCCTAGCAGACAATAATACATACTTTCCAATTTCACTGTTCTAGTAGACTGATTTTTTTCTTCCTTCTTCCTTCTTTTCATCTTCGCTCATTTGTTCCCTGTCTGCATCCTTGCGTAGCTCATCATTCAAAATTTCTGAAGTGAAAGAAAAAAGGATGGTTACTTGTCTTGCACACCTGTTGAAACTAATAGTCTGTCTTTTCTAGCATAGGCTTTCTCCTTTTGGTGGCCTGTTTTAGTATGGACTTCCTTCAACAGTTAACTAAGTGTTGCATGTTGCACAGGAACGCACTGGATACACTGGATGTAATTTGATCAAGTTCAATCAAATAAGCTATTAGAATTATAACTCCTTCCAAAGACACTTGCTGCACTTTTGAGCTCAGCTCTGCTGCCTGCCACCTAGCTTAATAGACTTTGTTGTCATCTCTCACTGTCACTAGCTTCCTACACCTTTTTGCTAATACATCTAATACAGGAAAGATATTTAAGTAAGAGCCTTAGAGGACAGGGAAAGGAGGAAGATACAAGACCCATAAGTTCCTCCACCTGTGTGGAACTCTGCAGCTGGTTCCTTCTTCTCTCCTTCTGACCAAGTATTTAGAGAACTATTAGTGAAATTTTGCTTTTGGTGTTGTGTTAAAAATATGTATTAAAATTAGACACCAGTGAGTAAAACACTGACCTAAATGGGATTAAATCAGTTTCACATCTTATATAGTTTGTGTTCTCCATTGGGGTCATCTGGCATCCTTGCCTAGCATATCTATTAAGTTTGGCATAAACACTTTGGACAAGGCAACATCATTACCATATTTCTTCTAGGACTTAGGTTGCATCAGTGTACACAAGGCACAGAAGACTTTCACTGCCTTAGAGCCAAAGGAGAAAACTGAAAGAGGCAGTTACATTAGTGGTAAACATTTTATCATTTTAATCTAAAAGGGACTGTCCCAAAGGTAATCCAATAAATGGCTGTTAGTCTAGTCAGTGTATACAGGTGCCTGGGGTTATTTCTCTCCGTGTGCAGGACTTTTCATTTCCCCGTGCTGAACTTCATGAGATTTCTCTCTGCCTGTTTCCCTAACCTGCCTAGCAGGTTGCTGCTCTATATGGCAGCACAACACCCCAGTGTACCAGCCAGTCCCCTCAGTTCTGTATTATCTGTGAAATTGCTGAGGGTGTACTCCATCCCCTCGTCCGGGTCATTAAATGAAAAGTTTCAACAGGATCGGCCCCAGTATTGACCCCTGAGGTGTACCACCAGCGACTGGCCTCCAGCTGAACCCTTCACCACTGATCACAAGCTTCTGGACCTGGTTTTTCAGCAAGTTTTCTATCTACCTCACTGTCTACTTACCTAAACCTGTCTACTTACCTAATAGCTTCTCTATTAGGGTGTTATGAGAGACTATGTTAAAGGTTTAACTAAAGTCAAGGTAAATGGCATGAACCTCTCTCCCTTGTCTATCAAACCAATCACCTCACTGAGGTTGATCAAGCATGACTTCTCCTTCATAAATCCATGCTGACTACTCCTGATCCCCTTCTTGTTCTTCATGTGTTTAGAATGCATTTCAGTCCCAGGGACTGAGGTTAAGCTAACTCCTCTTAGGATCTTGAACTCCACCATCTCCTGGTTAGGGCAGCCAAGGCTCCCCTGACTTGCACATCCTTGAACAGTTCTTGTTCGTAAGTATCAGGTCCAGCAGAGCACCTTTCTTTGCTAGTTCTTCAGTTATCTGTGCCAGGAAGTTGTCTTGACACACTGTAAAAATCTTCCAGATTGTCTGAGTCCTGCTGTATTGTCCATCTAGCAGATGTCAGTGTGATTAAAGTCCCTCCTAAGGACCAGGGCCTGTGACTGTGTGGCCCTTCTTTAGTCGTTTGAAGAAGGCTGCATCTACTTCTTCCTGAGCAGGAGGTCTATAGCAGATACTCACTACATCAGCACCCATGTTGGTCTGCCTGCAAGTCTTCACCCTGATTTAGTCTTGGCTGACCTCCATGCATTCCAGCTGTTCCATGTAACAGGCAATTCCTCCTCCTTGCCTTCCCAGCTTCTCCTCCTAAAAGGTCTGTATCCCTTCATTGAAGCATTAAGTCATGTGTACCTTTCCACATCTTTGTGTAGTCTCAATGTTGTTGTAATGGCAGAAAGGTAAAGAAAAGTAAGATTGGAGGGAAATGGCTGCTTTAACAACAAGAAAGAAAAACAACCTGGCTTAAGGCAATCTTTTGCTTTACTTATTTATCTGATCAAAATAAGATTTCAAAAATGGAAACAGCTAGTGCCTGTTTCATATAAGTATGACAGGTTTAAGATGTAGTGAGTGCAAGACTTTGGCTCAAAACTGACTGGCTGATTAAATTTGATAGCCTTGTAATAGAATTTTATAAGACTTTGCAGAGGTCTATAGTATAGAAATGTGACTGCATTCTGAATAAGCTCCTATCCTCCATTTTTTAATACCAATACTGTGCAGACCAGGCACTGAAATGTATTCCTTAACTAAAAGATTTGCTGTATTTAATTTATGCAGAAGGACAAGCACATGGGGAATATCAAACTTTTCAGTTATTTGAACCAAATTAGTTAGTAAAATGTGCACTTTATAGACTGTATAGATGCTTGTATCTTATCTTTTGAAAATTACTTAGAAGAGATATAGCTGAACTGCTTCCTGCTTTCTTCTTTTTATCAGCAGTACTGTCTTACTCTGACATTACCAAAACATAAATCAAATTTGCTTTTATCAATCAAAGTTCATTTAAAGGATATTTCAGCTACAGAGATAAAAGACCAAACTGAGGCTAATCCAATCACTTCTGAAAGTGAAACATAACATTTAAAAATTATTTTCTGTAAGTATAAGACAATTTTTTGCTTTTTTGTTTTTTTTTTTTTGTTTCAAATTTAGTATTTTTCTTCCTTTCCAAACAGATTTTGCTATAGAGGACTACTGAAATAAAAAGAACTTGGTTTTTGACAGCACAATGGTTTCTATAGCAACATATTAATGTGACGAACGCAAGATAATTAGAGACGATGAAAGAGATACCTTGAGTGACTTTGGAATATATTCAAATGTAAAAGAAAATGCAAAATACTGTAATGCAGAAACTCTATTCCTGATTAATGCATGCTAGTGTGTGTTTTGTAATACTAGAATATTTAAGATACAAATAGAGAAACAGTAAAAGTAAGCAAAACTGAAACCCTATTTAGATAGATATATCCACCAAGAAAATATTTTTAGAAAAAATACTTTCATATAGAAATTAATCTTTGTCAAAACTATTGATGGGAGCAGTTTATTCCACAAAGAATGGAATAGTACTTATTGAAGGATCTAGTAGATGGAAACTTGACTGATATGGACATTTTTTCTTTAGATACATTTATATAAATGTATTACATAAATGCACACATACATGTCAATATCTTTCTTACTGGAATAGCTAATACAAAGTAGGATATAGTAACCCAACACTTTTTCCTTCACTTGAGTGTTTTATAAAATTCCATTGTGCCATACATATTTAGCCAAATTTTAAGACAATGACAAAACTCCATTCACGGTGAAAATGATCGAGTGTGAGGAACCAAGATCTAGAGATTCCCAGGGAACATAGAGTGGCTATATATCATACAGAATCAAAATGTTTTTCTACAGCAAATGTTCTTTTCATATACAGAAAGTCTTCTGTAGTTCTACATGATCAACTGGTTTCCATTGTCTGGTTTCAGATTCATGTCGGAGGGAAAAATTATTTGGGACTGGAAATGAGAGCCATTACTTACAAATAACATATCAGTAGAAGCTCAGGATTATTCCTAAATCTCTGAACTGCTCTACTGTGTGATAAAAGCTGAGAGAAAGGCACGATGGGAAGGTTTCAATAAACTGAAAGGACAGTGAAAACAATTTCTGTTATTGAGTTTTGACTTCTCATTGTTTAGATACTTGTATTACTAGTGCTCGGTAGCGTAGAGGGATATAAGTTATGGAATGAAAGGCTATTTTAAAAAATATTATTTGTTTCTTTGCCTTCATATTATACCTATAAAAAAGTTTATGTATCACAAAGCTGAGGACAAAAAACTTCAAGATACCAAAGCACTAACCTGAAAAAAAATCAAAGTCATAATTAGAGACACTGAATACTAAGGCTGACATAGAAAATCTGAATCCCCAATAGATTAAAGGATCATGCTGCCTCTTCTTGGCCATCTGCCAATAATTAATAACTTTGAACTTCAACAGACTACAGATCATTTCTTGTAAAAATGTGTTTTCACTCCTCCCTGGAGTTTTGCAAATGTGGAACAGATATGTGAAGACTGAAAATTTTATGATGAGTATTTATCTTTCCTTGATACATATAAGCCATATTTGTCAGAGCTATTTTAAACCTTGCTTACAAGGTAGGACAGATACCAAATGCCCACCCAGTCACTCTCTCTCTCACTCTTCCTCTTCAAGAGGACAAGGACAGAAAATAAGACTAAAAGTTCCTGGGTCAGGATAAAGACAGGGAGATTATTAACCAATTACCATCTCTGGCAAAACAGCCTTGACTTGGGGAAAATTAATGTAATTCATTGCCAATTAAAATAGGGTTGCATGGTGAAAAATAAAGAAAAATTAAAACAACACCTTACCCTGGCCCCCACTTTTTTCTCAGTCTTCACATGACTCCTTCACTCCCAACTCATCTGTATCCCTCCCCCCCAGCCTGAGCAGTGCAGGGGGGATGGGGATGCGGTTGTTTCATAAGTGCCCCTCTCTGCTGCTCCTTCTTCTTCACCCTTTTCCCTGCTCCATTGTGAGTGCCTCCTATGGCCCGCAGTCCTTCAGGATAAACCTGCTCTGGCTTGGACTCTCCATTAGCCGCAGTTCCTGTCAGGAAATATCCACCTGCTCTGGCATGGGGTCCTCCATGGGCTACAGCATAGATACCTGGTCCACTATGGACTTCTCCAGTCTGCAGGAAAACACTTGCTCCACTGTGCTTTCTCCTTCTGGCTGCAGAGGAATTTCTGTTCCAGCACCTGGAGCACCTCTTCTTTGACTTTAGTGTTTTCACTGTTCAGTCTCACATGTCTTCTCCTCTTTGCTCTCTGGCATTTTGTCCCTTAGAGGTGCCAGCAACTTGGATGATGGACTCAGCTCTGTCCTGAAATGACAGGCTGAGAGACTTGGGCTTGTTCAGCCTGGAGAAGAGAAGGCTGCAGGGAGACCTGATTGCAGCCTTCCAGTACTTAAAGGGGGCCTATAGGAAAGAGGGGGAGAATCTGTTCAGTAGGGACAATGGTGATAGGACAAGGGGGAATGGTTTTAAGCTGAAACAGGGTAGGTTTAGATTGGATGTAAGGAAGAAATTCTTCACAATGAGGGTGGTGAAGCACTGGAACGGGTTGCCCAGAGAGGTGGTGGATGCCCCATCCCTGGAAACATTCCAGCCCAGGTTGGACGGGGCTCTGAGCAACCTGATCTGGGTAATGGTGTCCCTGCTCACTGCAGGGCGTTGGACTAGATGGGCTCTGGGGGTCCCTTCCACCCCAAAACATTCTATGATTCTATGATTCTAGGATGATTCTATGATTCTATGATGATTCTATGATTCTATGATTCTATGAAATGGGTCCACTGCAGCTGGCTAGAACCAAGTATTACAAGAGTTCATACTTTCAGCCTGTCACTGGTCTACTGCTGGCCCTGGGCAGCCCCTGGCCTCTTCTCAGAGCAACTGTTGCAGCCGCTCCACTGCCAAAACCTGGATAAGGAGATGCAATACACACATGCACAAAAAATGTTGCTACAAAATTCCATTTTAATTTTGTACTTGCACTAGAAAGGTTTCAATGATATGTCAAACACTGAACAGCTGACAGTAAGATTGAAAGCTTCTCAGTTTGATATAGCCATGTTAATTAAAGAGACTGTGAAGGCAGGACATCAGTCCACAGTGGTGAGTCTGAGTCTCCTGCTGTGTTTATTGCAAAGGCTGCCCCAAGACTGTGACTGCTGAGCTATTGAGGTAAGGAAAGAAATACCTTGATGGCCCTAAGTATAAATACCGTTCCCTTCTGTGCCTTTGGCTTCAGACTTTGGCATGTTTTAGCCATGTTACCTAATGATCTGTGCAGGCTTAAGAAAGACTTGAGCTATTACTTATCCGGAAGAAAACTATAAATAAGTTTTTCAGGACATCTGAAAACACTTGCCAATAACTTTTAAAAGTGTAGCTCCCATGTGTTCACAAATACCATATATTTTACAAGGGAGTGTGTGCATGGAGGAAGATATTTAACCAGAGGCTTCAATTAGTACTTGCTTATACATTTTTGTTTCTCCCTCCTGTCAAATCTATTTCCCTGCTATCTTACACTAAATTTCATGGGCCTCATAAAATAATTCACTACCCTAACTTGTATTGCATTATAGCTTCTCCCTGTGGTGTGGGAGGACTCAGGGAGAACAACATTCACAATGACAATACTGGGTCTCACCGGAAAGGTTCAGCTCTTGCTTTTCCAGGACGTGAAGGTCACAGCCAAGTATTACAAGAGTTCATACTTTCAGCCTGTCACTGGTCTACTGCTACCACTCTCTTGAGCTTTCAGATAGAGTGGCAGCAATGTGTAATTCCTTATCAGAGGGGAAACAGAAGAAGGGTAAGGAGAAAAATAGTATGTATATAAAATATATAAAAGAAATTAAAAGTAAAAGTTGTTCTGAATATTCCATTGTCTTCTGGTCTTCCATTGATTTCTAAGCCATTTACTAAGTCATTTTCTAAGTCTAGGTTTTCACAGTGATTTGATTAGGAGGACTTGAGGAGTTTTTGAATGTGACTGACAAGGTGGGTAAGAGGGAGAAGAAAACTTCAATAAAAATATTAAAAAGTTAAAAAACTTTGCCAAAATAAATTACTATGTTAATGTTTTTTTTTTTTTTTTTTTTTTTTTTTTTTTTTTTTCCCAAACGAAAAATAAACAAGCAAGCACACTCTCAATATCTCCAAAACCAGTTATTTATTTACAATGACAACTTGAAGATAAAGTAATTCAGAAATGAAACTTACAGTAGAACATGGTGTTTAGCATAGTTTTATAGCATTCAACATATACAACAATTGTTTTCACAGTAAATGTCATAGCTATACTGCATTAAAACATTAAACACTCTTCTTTCCATCTTTCCTTTTCCATCTTTCTTTTTCTTAATTTCTTTCCTCCTTCCTTTCTTTTGAAAGTACTGGATAGAAATCCTGAAAAAAAATGTATCCTGAGTTTATCACATCAACCAAGATCAATTTCTACATAAAATCCAAATAAATATGAAAAAAAAATAATTAAAACATGCAAATAATGTCTTATGAAATTAATCCTGGGACATTCCAGTCAAGCTAGTTTCTTTTGACTCATCTCCAGTTGCTGGGGCTACTTTTTCCTTGGGAACAGTGAAATCCATTCCTAGCATAACATTATCACAGAATGTTTTGAGTTGGAAGGGACCGCTAGCGGTCATCTAGTCCAAAGTTCACCGTCTGTGAAATCTTTCTTAATATCATTTTCCTCCTGCACTAGCAGAGAAAACTCACTTGCCAGCGCCAAGTTTGGCACTTCATACCCAAAGAGAAAGTACACACTGAATCAGGAAGGATATTGTCAGCTGAGATTC
>KL279889.1:2626-24196 GCA_000699545.1 Podiceps cristatus | reverse complement strand
TTTTTTTTTTTTTTTTTTTTTTCAAATTTTCTCCCCAATCTTACTGTGGGGGAGGGAGTGAGTGGCTGTATGGTGCCTAGTTGCTATCTGGGGTTAAACCACAACAATGAGTATGATGATGTTCCTCTATGTCTCATTAATTCAGTTTGTTGCTAGAAAAAGAAAAAAAACCCCACACCCAAACTTCCACTTTTTCTATGCTGCTCTGACTTCATATTGAAGTTGCTCACTAACTTGCTTAAATATAATCTATTAATATTACATTAAATAAGTTAAGCTGATATTTGTACACATTCTACCTGAGATATCCTTTTTTTAAATGAGCATATTGGTTTACATATGCATACATGTGTAAATTTATATATACATAAATATATAGTGTAATTACAGAACCTCTGTTCACAGCTATTTTTAGGCTTTCCAATCATGTGATTGATAAACTTGGCAAATTAGAAGTGGAAAAATAAAAACAAGGACATGAAAGACATTTTAAAATCAATTTGCTAATCGGATCATAGACAGTTAAGATATTTTATCAGTATCTATGAATAGAAAAAAAGCCCTTTCAAAACTTTTCCATTAGCATTAGATGTTTGCAGTGTATTACTCACTCTTTAATATCTATTCTGACTGTTCCCAAATTTATTTTAGTTGTTTTCTGCCTTAGCTCTTCCAGAGTTGACAGACGGTCCTCTGATGAGCAATTTGAGAGTCTGCCAAATAAAGACTGAACTTAGCCAATGTTATCTTTCATAAAATTATTTACCATATCATGACTTTAATAAGATTAAGAAATTCAATATAGCTGATTTACATTTCCATGACCAGGTTTTATTTTGTTGAAAATGGTGTTTGAGAAAGAAGGAACAGATAAGAGAGAAGAGAGAAAAAGGAGAGTTATCAGATATAGTCTGACATTTACCATAGAAACTGGAGAGTCTATACAAAAATTAATAATCATACCTACATGACATTGTAGAAAATGGTTTATGCAAGTAAATTAACAAAAGTTATGCTTTTAATTATGAAAAAAAAAAAATCAAACTCCTGTATACTAAAAATGTACCTGAGGCTTTCCAGTATTAAACAGATAAAAAAGTACTAAGAAAGAAGAAAACTGAACAACTGATAATTTATTTTTTATGATTTTTTTAAGAGCAAGTACAAACTAAAAAATGTGAACTGAACTTACATAACTTCATATTGATAAGGAAGGCAGATGGTAAATCAAAGTGGTTTATATCAACAAAAATTCAGAAACATTGTAATGATTTTGAATTTTTTTGGTTTCATCTAGATAGACATTTCTGAATTTGTGTTTGCATGGATAGCTTAGAATAGTGCTTTTCTTGAGTGCAAACAAGAGCTCAGAAACCATTCTGTGCTGAAGGTAGACTATACTTTTCTGTGTACTCATTTTCCTGAGGTTAACTAGCATCTTAATATGCCAGCACCATTGAGAGATCACAAAGGTCTTGTAACTGAAGGATCACACTGAGTCGTAGAAATTAGGATCAGCTGTAATCTCTGCCATAGGCTTCTGATACGATTGTGAAAGAGTCACTTCAAGTACATGTACACTAAGCAGTAGCAAGTCATAACTGAGCTATCTTGAAAATCAAAATTGACATATCTATTAGGGACACATTGCTAATTATCTGTAACACAGTGTTGCACTGCATAGCTATATGATCTCTGCACAGCGGTACTTTATGTTACGTGAATGCATCCAGCAATGAGTTTACCATGACTAAGGCCATTCTCCATATGCATGTTCCTGCACCACTTTTACAGTAGCAATCACACCACAACATCTCTTTCTTCTTCCTCATTTCTCCTCTGCTCCTCATTTAAGTTTAAGTAGCATCCTTCCTCATCAGCTAATTTGTAGCTAACTTTTAATTAACAGAGCACTGTACTGGAATATGTAGACTGAATTAGTCCCTCTGTTCCTTAACTATAACAGTGGGAACACACTGACTTTCTTATTCTTCTCTCTTTCTGACTTTTCTATCCTCATTGTAAATTGTTTGAACTGTAAATTCTATAAATTGCTTCTTATTATATGGAAGTCTCTGGATCTAATCTGCAGGTCTGCTGTGACTCTGACAATGCAGCCAGACCAGAAAAGACATGAAGACAGAAGTGCCTATGAAATGTTCAGTCTGGAATAAAGGTGGTAAGAGTTTTCTAGATGTGACATAACACTGACATATCTTTGCTTAGAGAGATTTGATATTGGTAACATGTCCAAATAAGGAATTTCATAAATCAGTTTTTTCTATTCTTTACAAATAAATTATATCACCTCAACATTAGAGGGTATGATATTACAGATCTACATATTGTCTAAAAATAGGAGATAACTAGTTTTTGTTCACCACATATACTCCGAGAAGTATGATGTGTATCTGAAATCTCTGCATAGGGAATAGGATTAATTTTACCAAAGATTAGCTGAACAAAACCATGTCAGATTGCTCTGGAGTTTCCCAAACCATAGAGGGTATTTGCTTAAACTAGATGTCTACATTTTAGATGAATAAGATTGGATGAGATGAATCTCATCCTGTGGTACTATATCTCAGAATAAGAATTAGTAGGACAAAGATCAAGAAAAAATAATTCTATATGAGTTAAACAGGATGATATCCATTTCTTTCATACTCCATCTCCAGAAAATCCATTTCTGTACAGGAAATTTCTATTAACCTCTTTATCTCCCACTAATTCTATCACACAATACTCTGACTCTTTTCCTTTCAGTCACTTTTTACTTTACTCCTTATTTTCTTTCATCTCTTTTTTTAAAAAAGGGTCCTCTAGGTCATGCTGCATCCACTCCTGTTTTGAGTGTACCACATCCTGATTTTCTCTCTTTATTCTCATTCTAGGTAGTAATCACTGGAGGACCTTTTACCTGAGCAGGTATCTACAAACTCTGTAGTTTCACCATAAGCACCTACAAATTGCTACGATAAATATCTTCAAAGGGCTGGCAGATGATTGGCTGATTTAGACTGAAATAAAATATGTACAATATTAAAAGGACAACGCAGAATTGGCAGCCTACTGTGGAAACCACCTTGTCAGAGGCACCAACATTCCTTGACTCATCTGTTATTTTAATGACTAAACAGAAGACACATCTGAGAATATCTTTTGTGAATGCCTGATTAAAAACTAGCAGAATATCATCCCTGGTCAAGCCAAAACCATGTCCACTTTTCCATAGACATTACTTTTTTATGGTTTTGACACTTGGGTTTCCTAAT
The DNA here is from genome assembly GCA_000699545.1 of Podiceps cristatus. Lineage (NCBI taxonomy): Eukaryota > Metazoa > Chordata > Aves > Podicipediformes > Podicipedidae > Podiceps > Podiceps cristatus. The sequence continues at coordinate 20,921 of KL279889.1, read as the reverse complement.
GGACAGTTTCCTTACACCAACAGAAAATTCGGAGTGCTGTTCTATGTCCATTAGAAGGCTGCATCTTCCTGCCCAAAGCTTTTATGTTTGGGTTTGGGTTTTTGGGGGTTTTTTGGGGGGTAGATTTCTGTGACTATGTAGCATGGCTTCCTTATACAGCAAGACAAAACTGGTATAAGATTTAATTCTTCTTTCTTATGTAAAATGACATTGTCCCCTCCCTCAGAGAAAATATAAGAAATTTTGTATTATTCATTGTACAATGACATATTACTGGGATGGATATTTTCTCCATAGCCACTTCACATTTGTGAGAATGTCTGATGAAGCTGTGTGTTTTTCTGGTAGCCTGGGTATTTCCTTGAGCTGTACCTCACAATTGCAGCGCTAACAATATTAAGGAAATTAATTCCTATGTAACTACAGCAGTGCAGTTAATTATAAATTAACCTTACAAGTTTTCCTTGTTGTTAGAAGGAAACACAAAAGTAATGTCTCTGACAAATCTACAGCAACTGAGTGTTGATACCAGGGACACCTATGGGAACAGTTCATTTGGGAAAATATATATATATGTGGGCATGTGTATACACTGAAATGCTATACCAACAACTGAAATCTTATTTACTATAATATAATATATATGTGAATTAGCTACAATCAAACTAGTCTAAATTTCAGTTCTTTATAACCTAACTGATATTTCAGTGCATTTCACATTCTTTGAGTATATGGAAAATTAATGTTAATAATAATTACTGATAGGAGCATCAACTTAGTAATTCAGAACATCCATGCCAATTATCTTATTACTATATTATTACTTTATTACATATAATATATATGTGAATTAGCTACAATCAAACTAGTCTAAATTTCAGTTCTTTATAACCTAACTGATATTTCAGTGCATTTCACATTCTTTGAGTATATGGAAAATTAATGTTAATAATAATTACTGATAGGAGCATCAACTTAGTAATTCAGAACATCCATGCCAATTATCTTATTACTATATTATTACTTTATTACATTATTGTCAATTACTGCAATTATATTACTGAGCAGAGCTGATGTTGCTCAGAGGAATTTCAAAGAGTTTAGTTTAACATAGCAACATTCATCATTAGCGCATTAATAGGAAGTTTTATGTCCGGATTAGAACATACGGCTTTATATATAAGTGCCTGAAGAAAATAATTAAATATTTGAGCATGCTTTTTCATGATAAAGAATGTATGATGTTATTTTCAGAAACAGGAAGGTGGAGATTTGCTGGAGGATTTGTTAATTATTCTAAACAGTTTCTAAGGCTTGTGACTCCTAGTTACTACTTACTGGTGAAATTTAAAGTTTTTGAGGGCTGGCTTGTGCATATCTTTGGCACTCACATGCTGAATTTAGCTAACTGTAGAAGCAAGTGCTTTTTGTCAGCTGCAGTGGGCTCAGGGTGGATATTTGCCTCTGAGTTTGGTATTACCTCTTGTGGTTTTCTTCATGCTTCAGCTTTCCAGTGTTTTTGGCCACTGTAACTGAAGCAGGTCAGAGAGACTGATGTGCCCTCATTCTTCTGTACCAATGAAAGGTTAACTCAGGCTGGAGTGCAATGAAAGTATGGCTGCAAGAATGATCAGGAAAATAGACAACTTATTTTTTTTAAGGATGCTTAAAAATATTGCTTTATCTAGCTTAGGAAAAGAAGATCAAGAGTGGGTACAGTTCAATGCCTTAGGAATTCTCCAGGAAGAAAAACACAAGAACTAAAAAATCTCATGAGATAAATATGTACAAACTGAACAGGATGAAAGTTAAGATGAAATCTTAATCACCACTAAGGTGAATCTTTAAGACAACATTCCAACAGGAACAGAAGGAATGAAAAGACTGCAGGACAGGTTTGATCTGCAAAAGAGATGATATATAAATATTTGCTGTCATAGCAGAGAAATGAACCTGATATGGTCTACTGTCTCTAGATTTGATTTCCTTCAGTTATACTAATGCAATGCTTTCAATTTCAGTGGATTTATTTCTTATTTATGGCAGCAAAAGGTAAACTTGTGCAATATTCTTCTTGTGCTTGTAGAAGCACAAGGAAAGATGCTGATGCAGCTCTCTTTCGTCTTCCAACTTGTGTACCCCACTATCAGGCTTCCTTCCCTGACAGTTTTAGAAATAATACATCTCTGTGTCTTGACTTGAGCAATTATGTAGAATACTTCTGACTAGCAAAATACTAATGTTTAAACAATGGAATTGTCGTAATTGCTGGAGAGTTAATGGGAAGTTTACACTTCCCATCTGCTCGCTTATAAATTAAATAATTCTAGAAGTTATGAAATAAATATACCCATGAACCAAATCTTTTAAGTGTTTTATGAAAGATAATTATTTTATTTTATAAAAAATAACTGTATGGCTCAACTTTTTACCTCTAGCAATGCCACCTTCTGTGCTGGAGTCAGGTATTGTACTTCTGCAGTGTAAGAATTATCTAAAGCTGAGGATAACAATAACTGCTCAAGCTAGTCTGTTGGTAGCTGTTTCTTTGTCTTTTGCCAATGATGTTGCTAACTAAAGAAGTTGTTGAAACGCTAAGATGCAAATGTGAATTGACAAGAATAAAAGAACATTTTGGAGACAGGAAAGTCAAAAGTTTGTTTTCCAATACTTAATTGAAATAGAGTGCAGGTAGACATGAAGAAATACAGAAGTTAAAAAACTCACCAAAAGTACACACTGTAAAGATCGAGTACTTTAAAAATATAGCTGGAAGGGGAAACAACAGATAAATGAACAAAGAGAAAAGGAGGGAGGGGGGAAGACCCTGAAACCTTTTAGCTCTTTAAAATTTTAATGCAAACTAAATCTTTCAGAGCCAGGAGTAAAGGAAAACTTGCACAGCACCTTTTTTTTTTTTTTTGTTTTTCCCTCAGTTGCAATCACATTTGCATTTAGCCACAAAGTATGTGGCAAAATGTGTGGCCTGTAACCTGCACTGGTCTGCAGTGTGTGATTCTGATTTACAGCCTCCAGCAACTATCCTGACTAAACGTGTACGTGCAGACAACCTTTCTCCAAATACATGTGGGCTCTTAGATGGCACGACTGCAGTGGAGTTTGGTTCCTAAAACAGAACAGTAAAAAAGAAAAGGAAGGGAAATCTTTCAATTGCTGAGTTACACTAACATGGAATGTCATAGAGGAATGAATTGTATTGTAACTCAATACAGTAAATACAGTAAATCGTTGAAACCTAGGGATATGACATGAAGCAGGCTCTGCTGGCCTGGTCCAACATATTATTTAATCAGCTTTATCTGAATTCCTTCTGAGATCATAAATACCTACCTCTTAAACTATGAAAATTAGATAAATTTGTTATACCCATGTTTATCCACAGACCCACAGACTGAATAAATGTGTGATTTATTTAATTTAGATAAACATAATTAGTTCTCAGTCAATTAAAAAAAAATCATAATTCTTTTCTATATTTTGATTTACATTTTCCTTAAACTACGAATCATCTTGACAAACTTACCTAAAATTTCATGAAGAAATCAGTACCTCCTCTTTAAAGTCATCTTATTCTCTCTGATAAACTCTCAGTATTTGGCCTTGTTAAATGAGTCACTCCTAGCAAGATTTCTCTGGGAAGGCTATTTCACAACCAGTATTTGAGAACAGCATTTTTCTGGCAATCAGCAGAGATTGCTCAGTGCTTTTCTATCCCTAGATTCAGATCTTACATTCTCTAGGTTTCCAAGATACAATGTGCCATGTTTGGAGGGTCAAGCAGTGAGGTCCTAATATACTGCAATACTGAAAAACAGGCTGGAGCACAAAACAAATGAAGCAGCTACAGTTTTCAAAGAGCTATTGATTTTCCACTGAGTGGGTGATTTGCCACTACATTTTGTTGTATGGTTTCTTTTAGCTAGCACATGTGGGTTATATTCACTGGTGGGTGAAACTTCAGAATAGATTTTATTTTATCCAAACTGTTAATCCATCTTTTTACTGACAATAATCAAAACAGATGTTGGATACCCCAATACCATGCAGTATGAAGATCTAGTGGGAATGTAGGATTTGCAGACCTCATGACACATACATTTAACAACTAAGTGATAATATATTTTCTTTCTTAATACTTTTAAAACTAAAATTATATTTAAAGTATTTGGACATGTATCAATCAGGAGGTTAATAAATAAAAAAACTTTATAAACAATAAGATTTAAGCAAACACTTGGGGTACATTTCAGGCCTATGAACAGTAAAGTTATTCTGTGTCCTTCCATTAGAGATATTTTAGCCACTGAGGAAGATATTATAGGAACAATCAATTTTTTAATTAAGAGAAGCAACATACAGACTGATTTTCTTTACTATATTGAGCTAGGATGTACTGAGTGTTGAAACTAACACAAGAACTGTGCCCCACAGTAGGTTTTGCCTTAATGCATATGAATTATGCTTTCTTGGACATCTTGTTCTATGTATCTGCAATGACACAACTTAAAGAAGCCTATACAAAGTATTTTTTTTCTTGAGGACTACACAGGACAAGGAAAACACAAAATTCACCTGACCTTGACGCAAAATATCTAAGTTAAGTTACTGTAGATGAGGGATGAGAAAGAAAACCTTAGAAAAAGTCTTTAAAGGAAGAGGCATGAAGGAAATCCAAGATATAGATAACCCATATGATAAAATCCTTGATTCCACTGATCATAGAACATGCACACAACAACCACTTCCAATGACTAAATATCAGATTTAAAGAAACAGAGATGGCAGGAAAGTACTTATGTTTGACTTAAAAAGTAAATCACAAGCAACAGTAACCATTTGATATTTTCCTATAATGATTTACTTCTGATTTTGAAACAGGTTTTTGCTTTGGTCCCATCAATATCTAAGCACATTAAACATGTCCTTATTCCTAGTTTTGAGATAATCTGGGTGTACTACTACAGGAAAAGCAAATTGAATTTTCTTTTTGATGAAGCAGCTGTCCATCAAGAAAAGCTGTTTTATCTAAAACTTCATTTTTTTGCAGGCATATGTCAAATTTTGACAACATGATTTACAGGAAGAAATTACATGATATATAGTTCAGAGATTATATGAACAAAATCAAAATATTTTACTCAATATTATCAGAACTTTTCACTGCAATTTATTTTCCAATTCTGTTGATTTATACTACACTACATTTAACACAGTAAAGACATTTGAGATTTTGAGACAAGATTAGAATACATTATGATCTCTTCTGAAATAAAGATTTTTGCTGTCCTGCTAATGACAAAAGACAAGGTAGAAAATAATTTTCTGAGATGAAATTAAAAGAAAAACTTATTTCAGGCCTTGAACGTTTACTCATATTTGAGCAAATTTGGAGGTAAAATTGGCATCTGAAAGCCTTCTTTCCTTCCATAACTGTATTCTGGCATTCTGAGAAATAGATGGGTGCATAGGTATAGAATCACAGAATCTTAGAATGTTTTGGGTTGGAAGGGACTGCTAGCGGTCATCTAGTCCAACCCCCCTGGAGTGAGCAGGGGACACCACTACCTAGATCAGGTTGCTCAGAGCCCCGTCCAACCTGGTCTGGAATGTTTCCAGGGATGGGGCATCCACCACCTCTCTGGGTACAGAGGAAGGGGACAAGGGAGTGGTTATCATGAGGTACAAATGGAAGCAGAAGACAGAAGGGAACTTATACACCAGAGGAGAGAAGTAAAAGAGACCAGAAAAAAAATCTTTCCTACTTCAAGTATCATATTATCTCCTTAGACCATTTTATCCATCCTCGATTCATTTCCTTTTTCCCTGACTTGGTATAACTCTCAGTTCCTCAGCTATGAACCTCCTCAGCTATGGATTTAAGAGCCTAAACCAGGCAAGACAACAATCAATCTTGTAAGAAAAAGTTTGCTTTCATCTCCCACGTCTTTTACATAACTTACTTTTCTTTGCCCCTTGTGTTTTGTTTACACCCCTCCTTCCACCATTTTTATGCTCATGTTGCTCATGGTTTTCCACTGTTTAGTAACATTCCTTCAGCCCTCCTGTTGCAGAGATTGATAGTTCAGACAGGTTTATCAAACCCTGATTTTCCCAGTTCAATTGGGACTTGTTGACATTTAGTCTTTAGAACTGTATGGGCTCCCAGGTCTTTGCCATGAGCTAATAGTACCCTTTTCGCTACAGGAAACACCTCAATTTAGGTAGCTTTATGCAAGACAACAGTGAGGATCTTGGGTATCTCAGAGATTTTTAGAGCCCATGAGGTTAGGCTGCAACCATGTGGTAATTTTGAAAATGTTGATGTCTTGTAGATGCTAAACAATGGACCCTAAAGCATTTCAGTTCCAGGAATGGAGTCTGGACAACTCTATTTTAAAGCTGTAATTTCTTACAGCTTAAAAACAGCAGAAAAAACAATTCTAAGGGGGAAAAAAAAAAACCAAGACCCCCCAAAAATCCCACCAAAACCCATACAAAGTAGTAGTTGTTTTTCTTTTCTTTCCTCTTTTTTTTTTTTTTTTTTTTTTTTTAGTGAAGTGCTGAAGTGTAAGTCATGTTCTTTGTCTAATTTTCATAAAAAATTAGTTAGAATCTCCAGAGGTTTCTCTTAACCCCTGTGCTTCCCTGCTTTTCAGCATGGTAATTAATTCAATAGAGAACTGTACAGACCTTGTATATACAATATATGTGAAGAGTTTAGCTATTCAGTTCAAGACTCAAATAATAATTATATCTAGCTTACACCTGGGAATACCTATGATAGAAAGAGATACTAATTGTCTCATCGAAATTCAATTTATTATATGACAAAACTGAATGAACCACAGAAAGATAACAAATAATCGAGAGCTGTCACAGGTTATCATGACCTTTGCTCCTTAGCTTTTAAGAGTCAAAACTGCAAAACTGGTACCACATTTGGGGATTCTTTGCTAATAATGCCTCTTCCAGTGAAGTGGCTGAGCTCTCCAGGCTCCTTCAGAACACTTAATATGAAGCAGGGATGTGTCAAAGGGCTGAGCTGCCTTTGTAATTTTTCTTGAAAGCTAATATGATGTGGTAGTTGGAGATACGCAGAACATGCAGAGACAGGTAACAATCCATCAGCCAGCTGCAGTCTGTGGAGGGAGTGGGGACATCATTGGTTATTCCCTTGAATGTATGCATCGTGATGTCTAAGGATTTGGCCAGAGGCAGGAAGGAAAATGGATCTACTGTCAGTCCCTTTGCAGAGGCTTGAGAAGCACATAATCCTTGAGCAGTCCTGCTCTGCTGAAGGAACCACCTGAAGGAGAGTGTCCCAGGCAACATTTAGAATTAATAAATCAAAGGCTCTGAAAATTCGGTCATTTGCCTTAGGGAATGTAACACAAGACTTTTTTTTTTTTTTTTTTTTTCCTGCAGCAAGAAGCAACCTATCTACCAAATAAAGTGAGAAGGTTGTAGTCAGTCTTCAGATGTCTCTGCTTCAGCGAGACCTTCCCAGCTATGCCTATGGTTTCCTCAGTCATTCCCCTGTGTTGTTCTCTTACCTATTCATCATGTGCCTTTGGATTTGAATTTTGAATTTGAATGCAATTTTTTATTTTTTTTTTACTGTGTTTCCCTAGGGAATGTTTTCTTACCACTTCTTTGTTACAGGCAAGGTATATAAACAAATATTCATAAGTGCTTTCTTTGTTTTGAAAAAAAAAAAAAAAAAAGAATTAGCAATGGTTCAAAAATAAATGTTCTTTTTGCATATTGCAATAAGTCTTCAGTACACTTAAGTGAAAATCCTTAATTATAAAATATAATAGATTTCTGAAGTTACATTAAATGTTCACAACTGTTGTGAATGTAATTAAACACCAACATGCATAATACTGAATTCTTAATTGTTTGAAAACAATTTAACATTTTTTATAAATATGAAGAGTTTGGACTGGCTTTGTAGCAGACCCTTGCTACTTTGCTCATAAAATTAAAACAAAACAAAACAAAACAGTTCTATAGCTTTATATAAAAGTTTATGAAATAAAGTCAAGATATTATCAGAAATAGTTATTTTTAATTTTATTAACCTTATAGTTTCATAGAGAGCACACTATACCTGGTGATAACTGCAGAATTAATTAGTTAGACCTCTACCTTGGACTTTTTCTGATGTCTTTACTTAAGTCAGAATTCATCATTTTGGGAAATTCAACCTCGTATTTTGATGGCTGTAAAATGTATTTGATCAAGATAGTGTTGGTTCTCTGTGAGAAGCTGGCATATATATCATAACACATATTGAGGTATTGATACATGATGCATTTGTTATAATTTCAAAGACCAAGAAATATATTTAGTTCAGATTAAATTTAGTAGATAGCACCTTGAGCCTTTCCATTACATCTAGTTCAGCTGAAAGAAAAGTTGCACAGGATAAGGATAACCAGAATTAAAAAAATGAAAGTAATTTGGACAAGAAAGATTTTCTTTATCTGTGTGGACTAAACTAAGGGAATGTCTGTGGGGCTTTTACACTCACAAGTGTGGCCATACAAAGTTCTGGAGTATATAGCGGACTTGAAAAGTCTGGATTCAAGCCAGATTCAGTCTCAAAGAAATATAGCTTCATTCATGCAACCCTGCACCAAAATAATAAAACTTTCCTCTCCAGACTGCAGTGGTTATGCAGCTATACTAGCTCTCATCTTTGCAAGCCTTGGAAACTGAGCACTGTGCTCCACTGCATGGTCTAAATCTGTCCTCGGTGTTTGACTACAGCATGATTGTAGGCACCTTCTCTTTCTGTACACTTCAAAGGCAGAAGTTATGTGTATACTGCATATTGTGTCAGCAGCATTTCCTGAAAAGGACAAAATTAGGCAGTAGTACTTTTCAGATTTGAATGTGCTTATTTTCAGAAACATGCATTTTAATGAACTGAACTTTTGTGGCACATCGCAAGATATCATTTAGGAACTGTAAATCTGTGTTAATGAAGGACTGGTATTTTTCATTTCCAGTTAATTTCTTCAGGGATTTTTGTTTGATTTGTTTTTTATTGGATTGAGACATTTTTCTGGAAGGAGATGATAATTGTTTACATAGTTAATGTTATTAGCTAGGTTGAAGTTGAGATATAGACATAGCTAAGTAAAGTTTCTGGATGCAATTGACTCCTAATTATTTTCCCCTTTATTTGAAAATGTAGGTATAAAATAATATATTATGTTTACGATAGAAATGAGTCAGCAATATGCCCTTGCCACAAAGAAGGCGAATAGCTGCGTTAGATAAAGTATTGCCAGCAGGTTGAGGGATGTGATTCTTCCCCTCTAGGCAGCACTGGTGAGGCCACACCTGGAGTACCATGTCCAGTTGTGGACTCTTCAGTACAAAAGAAGGATGGACATGCTGAAGAGAGTCCAGTAAAGGGCCGCAACGATTAAGGGTCTGGAGCATCTCTCCTACAAGGAAAGGCTGAAAGAGGTAGGTCTGTTGAGCCTGGAGGAGAGAAGGGTGAGAGGAAATGATGCCTGGAGGTGTTCAAGGCCAGGTTGGATGGGGCCCTGGGCAACCTCATGTAGGTCCAGGCCTGGAGGTTGGTGTCCCTGCCTATGGCAGGGGGGTTGGAACTCTATGATCCTTGGGGTCCCTTCCAACCCAGACCTTTCTATGAATCTATGAATCTATGAAATGTTATAAATATATATAAACACCTGAAAGAAGGGTGCAAACAGGACAGAGCCAGACTCTTTTCAGTGGTGCTCAGTGACAGGAAAGAGGTGATGGATACAAACTAAAATGTGTGATGTTCTGTCTGAACATGAAGACACAGTTTTTGACTGTGAGGGTGACCAACCACTGTCACAGGTTGCCCAAAGAGGTTGTGGAGTCTCCCACATTGGAGATATTCGAAAGTTGTCTGGACATGGTCCTGGGCAACTGGCTCTAGGTGGTCCTACTTGAGCAGATGACCTCTAGAGGTCCATTCCAATCTCAGTCATCCTGTGATTCTGTGAAATCTTTGGTTCTATTTCTGTTACTTTCTGATAGGGTGAAAAGAAGAAATGATCACAGCTATGTTTGCTATGATCCGTTATGTCTCCAACACTTCATTTCCACATTGTGTGTTTAGATTCAATGGACTTTGCACTAAGTGTTGCTTCTGGACATGCACTACTTGTGCAGAGCGCCAATTACTGGAAAGTCCTGGGTCTGCTTTGCCAAGGGGTGCTCTGGATAGTGCCCCAATGAGTGACTTTCGACCAGGTCACTGAATGCATTGCTGGTGCTTCTGAGTGTGTACTGCAGGACTCTCAAACATAGAAAAAAGGCAAATGCACATCAAAAAGGACTCCTCCCACTAATTTGCTAATGTAGAGCACCCATAGAGCTTAATCCATATCACATAATAATGTGTTATAATGGGTAAATTATGAATATGGGTGAAGATACATCTTTTTATTTCTTTCTCCATCTATCCCGTCCTGAAAATCGAATCATGTTTGTCAACATTTCCTATTTATCCTAATTTTACTTATTCCCATAAACCAGTAGATCAACATCATTAAAATAATACTAGTGCATGATCAGTTGCTCTTTGGTTCATGACACCTTCTGCTGCTCTTTAGTTTCACTACTAACAGGAGCATGTTACAAGTTAGCATAGGTCTTAGATATTACAGTATTCATCTAGACTTTCTTTTATGAGATTAACCTAGATGGAATCCCTGCCTTTGCTTCAGCTGGACCTTCCCAGCTAGACCTAGGTCTTATTCACTCAGTCCTTGTGTTGGTCCCCTACCCACAATCAGTTCCTTCACTCCTTCTATGAATCACACATGCTTCAGTTTTTCATTTAAACTTTTAGATGTTTCAAATTTTCAATTACTCTGGACCTAGTTGCTGCCTTTTCAGAGGCAGAGAGTATCTCAGACTCACAGCAAATGGTAGCTCTCTACAACCCTTATTTGACTTTCATAGTTTGGGAAAAGAGGAAAAGATTCACTCTCTGGGACTCCGTAGAACCAACGAGGAAATCCAGCTTGTGTGGTATGAAGGAAAAGCAGTTTAGCTGAAGGCAGGAAGCTCATTTTCTCCCAAAACCTCCAATATTTAGGCTTGTGCTTACCTAAAGTCTGAATCTTTTGTTCAGTGACATGTTAAAAATTTTCTCAAAGGAATAAAGAATGACCAGAACACACTGTGATAACTGTGTTGTGGCAAGGATTTGTGGGCCAGTGAGTGACATAGACTGAATGTGCAGCATCAATCACTACTGACCTTCACAAACACTGTGAAGCCAGTAGCCTATGTCAAATGATTTGGTTTGGATACTTAATTTTATCTTACTCATGAAATATATCAAATTTCAATGGAATCCTAATAAAAAACTGGCTATTACTACAGTAGAGATCTTAATATGATTTTCAGCTCAATGACATAATTCCAGAGACATGAAGACACTCTGAAACCATGGACTGAGAAGTGTGACATCATCTGTGCTAGTCTGTGTGCTCCCTGCCTAGTCTCAGCACATCCATTTTCTTAGCACACAAAAGTACAGGACTTCCAAGGTACACAGAGAGAGAAGTTAAAACCCTTAACAAATAAATATTGTAAAGAAACTCTCTTTCCAAAGGGCTGATATATCTTCCAGTTTCCCTTGTCCTGCTGCATTCTCCACCCTCATCTGTAGGAAAATGTCTGTTCTGGAAGAAGATTGCAGGAAAAAAAGCATCCCTTGAAATCCTGAAATGGGACAGCTTTGGTTTACACTGTACACAGAGAAAGCGAAAAGGTTACTGCATAGCTCCTTAAGGTACCTAATGTTTTCAAATGGTAAAATTTTCGGTCATTAAAAAACATTTCTGCAATTTAGCCCCTCCATGCACAGTGTAATCCATCCGATTTGTAAGATTCCATGTACACATAGCAAGAGCTATGTCTAGTTTGTTCAAATCTATCATTTTAAATTCTACTTTCTCAGAAAAATAGTGGTGCTATGCAATAGCCCCTGGGGATCGGATCTCAAACAGTATTAGCCTAAGGTTTGAGGAAGAATCTATTGACCTCTAAGAAAGCTCCTTATTTTTCTGTTCCTAATTCCTGTATTTTAGGAATCTTTTATCTAGACTTACATTATTGAATCTATGCACTCTTAACTATCAAAACAATCCAACTAAATGTATTTTTTGAGCGTGAGAAAACTTTCACAATAAAAATACTGAGCCCTCACTGTGGGGCATTGGTATGACACCATCCCACAGAGAGAGAAAGACATCGACAACACAAATATAACAAGACTGGGTGGCTGAAGTGGCTGAAGGACGACCAGTGCTAGGTTAATATCCTCATGGTTTACGTGCAAACACACCGAGATGACCTAAACTTCCAGAGGAGACCTTTCCAGATTCCACTAGGTGGAGCTAAAAACTAGCCCTTATGTCACAGGTGCGTGGGGCTCCCTCCACTCAGGGCAGGTACGCGAGAGCTTTTCCTTCTGAACCCACCTCAAAGGCACTAAGGCAGCTTCTTGGCTAACCCACCTCTGCTCCTGAGCACGTGGCACAGGGTTTTTTTCAGAGATCGAGGATCTGGTCAGGAAGTTTGATACTTTTTCTTTTTTTCTTTTGGTAAATAAGAGTACTTGGATTTTTTTTTTTTTTTTTTTTTTCCTTCTGTGGAGTAGAAAAACCTACCTCATTTACTTATGTAAGTGACACAGAACTAACTCGATGCAAAATGGAGAATAAATTCTAGAGAAAATGTCCAGGACAACCCTACCTAAAAATTCATGAAGCTGAGGGACACTTCGTTTCTCTATAGCTAATGGTGTATTCTCTGTTAGGAATATTGTAATAGCTGTAGATTTACGTGCTCAGACTGGGGGCTTACTGTACAAGCATTGTATAAGTATAGACAAGAACTGGTCACTGGGTAGAACAAATTTACTTCAGAAAAAATAGGTTGGGAGTTTTTAGGTTACAAAGCATCAGAAAAGTCTAAGAAGCTAGTGATATGGGAGACAGCGTGGTTTTAAGTAAGAACTATTGTTGGCATGGGACACATCACATCAGAGAACCCGTTGGTGTTATTTTATCATCTACTGGTTGTGCTGCTATTTCAGAAAACAATGCATGAAGGCTGGCTAAATTGTTTCTGAAATATCATCTTGGAGACAGTTTTCCTCTCTTAAGAACCCAAGAGGCAAAAGCAATTGAAGGGAATATAACACAATCAAATAGATGTAATGTAAAGGCAAATAAGCAGGAGAACGGACAGTTTTCTCTCCAAAACAGCAGGAGATAGTAAAAGATTACAGGAAAGGAAGAAAAAGAAGTGAAACAGAGGTGTAATAAAAAGTAATGAATCCAGTGACATAACTTGTGATTGCAAATCATAGACCAGTGGGACAAAATCAAGGGCCAATTTTCCAGAAACTAAGAGATGAAACTGTCTATTCTTTCATAAATGTTTTGTGATTTTGCAATATTCTCTTGTATAAGTAAAACATGAAGAAAAATTGAAATTGATGGTTTTGTTTTGTTTTTTTACTTTTATAACTCATTCAGGATCATAGTTTCTGCTACAGATTACTGTGATATGAATTACCAAGTTGGTAAAGAATATTGAAAATTCAAGTATTTTTAATACTCAAGCCTATGGGCCTTTTTTTACGTACTGTTCCTTTTCCATCATATCTTATTTTCCTTTCCTTTTAATTCCTTTCTTTTTCTTCTACCAATCTTCATTTGAAGGTTTTCTTTTTATTATTTTTCCTTCATAGACCTTATTTGAATGCATTTAGCTAAAAGAAAGTATATTTATTTTGGGAGTTATTTTTAAATGTTTTTTCAGGATAAATGTTTTTTCAGGATAAAAAATTTTGATGTACAATGCTGATTTTGACATTCTGTCTGTCAGCTTCTTACCAAAACATTGACTTGTGTGGCTAGTAGATAATGAGTGGAGTCTACAACCTTTGGAAAGAATACAGATTTTATATGATATGCATGACACAATTTTAAATAATTTAATAAATCTGGATATAAGCTACTACTCTAAAATAAGAATGAGCCATAAATTTAATAGCTAGAGTGGATCAACATTCTTATTTCTGAAACACCTTCATAAAAATGTGATATTTGATCATAAAAAGCAGTATTTTCCAAATACATTTCCAGTTTCAGTGACACTAATTCTAGTTATATTAATGAATTAGAGACCTGATCTGTTTTCCTTGGAATCAATGGAAAACTGTTTTTAATGGATAACAAAAAACCTCTCAGAAATCTTCCAGACACTCTTGCAGTTCTTGACTGAAAACTTTGTCAGCTGACTGAACATCTGTAGTGATAAAAAATAATTCAGAAGAAAACTCACAGGTTATCCCAAATGAACACGAAAAAAATAAAACGCTTTTGTATTGTAGGTTAGCAGCTGCTCTTACTCATTTCTCTCAGGACAAAAAGGAAGAATATACTTGCATTAGCAAGTGGTCTGGATCATACTGATGATCCCTTCAACTTGTAGAGGAAGTGATTATTTGAGAGTTAACTTTTTAATTCCACTTCTACCCAGACTTCTATAACACAACAGAGATATCACCTCATAAGCAATTTACATGTTACCTAGTTACATTCCAGATTTCTTTTTTTCTGACTGCTGAAATGACATTCTGTTTTTCTGGGATGGTGCAACCTTAGAGCAATAGAATTTTCTGCTTTCAGTGACCAAACTGCAAAGGGTTTAAGGGTTAAATGTTCAAGGATAGTAATATGAAACCCAGCCAGTATTTATTACTGCCCTGTGGTGTTGGTTCTTAATGACAAGAAGTGTGTAGTTATTGTCAATTTTGCTGAAAGAAATCAAGAAGGAAGTGAGAGCAGGCTGTGTAGTTAGGAAAACTACAAACTGTTGAGCTCTGGAGAATAATGTGACAAACACAAGGTCTGTGGAAAAATGACTTTGCCAGACACTGTGATCACAACTCCTGCCCAGGGAAGCTTGAAAGTTACGTTGCTAACTAGGCAAGAAATTGTACTGACCTTTTCTCTGTATTACAAGCAGACTGCTATAAGGTAAGTGATTGCTATTGAAATTGATTTTGGTAGCAGCACAGAAGACTCGTTTCTGTTTGTTGTGCGTTTGTCTTTTTAACAGTTTGAACTCATCTTAGTGCTCTGTAACAACATACCTCCGCTCAAACTGATTAAGCTATATTGATTAATCATGACCTTAAACCCATATACAGAAAAACAAACCAAAATAATCCCTCCTGAAAAAAATAACACAAAGTTCTTATGCTTGATGCTACTTGCACTGTTTTCTCACTTCAAACACTCTTACCTTCCACAACATGATGTTCACAAACAAAATAGGAAAATACCTCAGTGTAAAATTCACAGCATCATTCTTTTAATGTGACCATAAAGCAATTGGGGACACACACACACACACACACATGACAAAACCAAAACCAAACCAAACCAAAAAAAACCCCAAACCAACAAACTAAAAAAGGATTATGCCCTTAAAGCTTTTTCAAGCAGCTCTAAGAATAATTTTTACTGCAAATTGTGCACATAGAGTTAACTTATCATACAAGTAAGTATTCAAAGAAACCAATCTCCTCATCCTGATGGGAATTTGGATGATGTTAAATGTAATTATTGTATGTAGTTCTACTACAGTAAGCAGTGTTTTATCCTGGTGACATACTAATATGCTTTATGGTTTTTTATTATAAAAAATATTAAACAGGACCACTTTATAATGTGACTTATTTTTCTTCCTAATATAGCAATAAAGTACAAATGGTGATGAAATTTAATTCAGAAACTGACCTGCATCCATGTTGTCATATTTTGTGTGTAACAAAATAAAAAGAAAAAATACAATGGGGAAATTCCACAAAAGTTTCCCATTTCAAATCCTTCTCATGAGAAAATTCACATTTCCCAATGAAAAAGATCTCTCTGACTCATTCCTAACCCCCACTCCAGCCACCACTACCCTGATGGATTCTCATGCATAGAACAATTATTTAGTCTTTTTATCTTGAGAGACACAAGCTTGAGGACTAAAACAAAGTAAGTGCTAACATTTTATACACTAAGAGATGAGAATGTCCTGAATTGCAATAATGGAATAGGCAGATTGAGCATTAGTGACAGAATAATTTTTGAATCAAGTAAGAGCTTATAAGCAAGTACTGCCAACACTGCTTAATTTGCAGTGATGGAAACCAAGAGATGACATTTGCTGCCTCAGCCATAGGATGAAATTCCTTACAGAATTCTTTCAGAAGTACCAGGAGAAAAAACATGTCAATGGAAAATAATAAAGACTTTGATCCTCTTCACCACTGGGAAAAAAAAAGGGGGGGGGGGGAATTCAAAATCACAGTTTATAAATGTAATCTTACTAGACAACAATAGATGGGGGTAATACTGACTCCATAGGACCTAAATTATATCACATATCCTTTCAATATTATATGGCTACCAAACACCTGTCTTATGCCAAGCAAATTTAATAACAATTAACACATGATTTCCTTAGTCTACAGACTTAGTCTACAGACTAAGGAAGGATTTTTCAAAGTTTGTACTTTGGCAAAACATGCCAAGGAAGAGAGCTTTGCTTATTCTGAGCACATTAGGTTGAATATTGAGACTGTAACTCAGTTTTGATCGTAATACAGACAAGGAAAAAAAAAAAAAAGAAAATTACAAAAGAAAACTATACCTATACAAAATTACCCAAAATAATAACTCTATTTTGAGGCAACTATAGGTGGGAAATGTTTGTATTACTATATAACTGATTTGAGTTGATAGAAAGTGCAGAAACATGACAAAGTAATAAAAAAAAAAAAAAAAAAAAAAGAAGACATTTGAAACAAAGATTCAGACGAGGAATAAACATGACTTCTTTGTATATTATATAGGCTGCAGTCTATTGGTTTTGTTTGGCTTTGGTTTTAGTTTTGGTTTCCACAGGCCCTCTACCATAATTTCAGAAATAATGTACCATTAGATTTGGAAAAGTACATCTAAAAAATCAAATTATTTAGATTCCTATCCTACTCTGATTTTAATCAACCAAAGGACTCATGGTGATTTATTTGGTGGATGAATAAGGTTATAATTACATAATAAATCAAGAAGACAACATGTGTTAACCTCCACTATAATCAGGTTGACCATATCACTGGACTTCATTCCGCAACACTTGAATCAGTAGTTAAAAAATTTTCTCCTTCTTTTTCCTAGTATTAAGTTCTATCTTCACAACCTATTTGGAAAGGAATTAAAGATTATTCTCCACATGCTTTTCAAAAGAACAGGGTTTTTACCCTCTTTAATCATATTCTTTTCTAATTGGTTCTGAGTTTCTTCATTCTCTCAACAGTTGCATTCTTGAGCATTTGCTTATTGTCTTATAGTTTTTACATTTTTTTAAAATTTTTTGGAGAAACAAATCACACTTTTTATTTTTAAAGAAATGAGTAAAAATATCCAAATCATTCTAATTCATCTGTAATAGACTAGAATACTCAAATTCTGACAGTTAAGTTGCATTTAGAAGAAGTAAGTGTAGTCTAGATTCTATAAGAATATTTTATATCTTTTATTATCCTTTCAGTTAAAATAGTTCTCATGTGATTTATATTAATTTCCTAATTAGGAGGCTTACTAATCATTTCTTTATTTCAGTTGTTCTTATAGTCTCACTCTTTCTTTTTTAAAGTGTAAGATCCAGTGTAAAGGGCTAAAGAAACCCACCACTACCAAAAAAAAAAAAAAAAAAAAAAAAATCAAATTCCAAAGTACTAATGGAAAAAGAATCTTGTTTATTCATGACTTAAGAGATGCTTAGGATTTATTTCACACCTACTGTTAGCCAGTCCTCAGCAGATCAGAAATTTATTACATTCAATTTAGGAACCTTTTTTTTTTTTATATGCCCCTATTACTTAAAAAAAAAACCCAACCAAACCAAACCCAAAACCCAACAACATATAATTATTATAAACTGTTACAAACCTCAGTGTGAGAGAGGAAGTGAGAAGAGAAAAATCTATGTGATAATATTGACAGTGTTAGAAACAGGCTAAATGTGGCTATCCAAACTGGACTTTAACTGTGACCCTAGAATACTCATTAATAAATTGCTCTTATTTATCTGTATTCAAGTTCTTGAAAGTCTTAAGTGTACATGAGCCACCTGTCAACTCCAAATATTTAGCAGTAGATAACAAATGTTGAAG
>KL279888.1:0-23379 GCA_000699545.1 Podiceps cristatus | reverse complement strand
TCACCCTTCTCTGGACACGCTCCAGCACCTCAGTGTCTGTCTTGTCAAGAGGGGCCCAAAACTGAACACAGTATTCAAGATGTGGCCTCACCAGTGCCAAGTACAGGGGGATGATCACTTCCCCAGTCCTGCTGGCCACACTATTTATTTCTGATACAAGCCAGGATGCTGTTGGCCTTCTTGGCCACCTGGGCACACTGCTGGCTCATATTCAAATGGCAGTCAACCAGCACCCCCAGGTCTTTTTCCACTGGGCCACTCTTCCCCAAGCCTGTAATATTGCCTGGGGAGAGAACAACTGGTCTTACTATTAAAGATTAAGGCAATGAAGGCATTAAGTCTTTTTCTCATCCCTTTTCACTATGTTTCCCCAGAGCATCCAATAAAGGAGATTGTCCTTAGCCCTCCTTTTGTTGCTAATGCATTTATAGACATTTTTTACTGTCTTTTATGGCAGTAGCCAGATTAAGTTCTAGTTGGGCTTTGGTCCTTCTAATTTTCTCTCTGCATAACCTCACCATATCCTTCTAGTCCTCCTTCAGCAACCTGTCCTTTCTTCCAATAGTAGAGAATCTCCCTCTCAACTTTGCTCTAACAAACCTGTGAGCACTTTCTGTAATAATTTTACTATGATTCATCAGCAATAAACACAATAAAAGCAGGGACTGAATTTCAGTCTAGCTATGTTGATCTAATCCAACAGTGAACATGCTGCAGAGCATATAAGATGTCTCTTTGCACTACAAGAATAATAAAAACTGGGAGAGGATGAAGTAAAAAGTCACAGATTCTAGTAAATGTATGATCCTGATAGGTTTGCAAAGCTTGAGCTCTTTAATTCACTAAAAAAAAGAGAGCAAGGAGTGTCTGGATTAAAGATTCCTTTCAGGAGGAGAAGCTACCCTTCCCCACAAGACAAAAGATCTTTAGGACAGCATACAAGAAGTTGCTAGAACCGTAATATAAGCAAAGTATAAGTTAATTTCCAATAATGATGCTGAGTAATTACTGAAACAACCTTCCATGGGAACTGTGGTTGCTTCAGCACCTCATGTTGTCAGAGAGCATGAGGCTAGTGCCTCTCTGCGAAAGTTGCATTGGCCTAAAGCACAATTTGAGAACAGAGCAGAGGTACAATACAGGATGAAACTAAAAAGCTGTAGTGTTCATAAGATCAGTTGAGATATTATGTTAACCTCATAATCTTAAAATTTTTAGATGTCATCATATCATTCCTCATATTCAGGCAGAAAATCTCAAATTCGGAGATCAAATTGTCTGCCCTGTGTCACTCGGCAAGTCTCTAGTAGCCCTAGAAATTAATCCCTACCTACATAGTGCATTCAATAGGAGCTACAGCTCAGAAAAAAGGATTCAAGCATCCCAGGACTTGCTTAAAATTATGCCATATGTTATTCTTTTACTTCTTCACATGAAGCAACCTCACATATCACACATCACATATCAGAAGTGTGTGATAAAAAATTGTGGAAAATGTCATTGTCTTCCTGTATCCTGTTTTTCATAATATTTTTAGTATAAAGAATGAGCTATTATCCATATTATTATTTTGTTTATTTCTGTAAATTATATCTGTCCAGACCACTTCTTAGTCTTTTCTTAATGTTTTCCAGCTTCAAACCAAACACATAGCCACTTACTGATGCTTTGAAAGTCTGACTTCAGGGGAAGCAAAGGTGGCTCCTCCTGGTCACCTAACACTCGATGTAGCATATTAAGGCACAGAAATATGACTCTGCATAGGCCCTCATCGCCAAGAAGTTTATTGCCTATCCTAGTGCAGCTCCAACTGATTGCCTAGTGAATTACACATCCCCTCTGTGTCTGACCCACGAAGAATGTAATTTTGATAATGTTCTCAGAGAGAAGACCTTTTGCTCAAGCTCCTGAGGATCCTTCAGCTGCAGAAGTCCCAGGTCTAATTGCAATGCAGTGCTATTGATTTGATTAGTATTTTGAGAAGAGTAGGAATGGAAAAACAGTTTTCCCTGGAGTTTGTCCCAGTTCTGTGCAAACCATTAGTGTAACTCTCCTATAATGACAAATTTCTGGATTTTCAGTTTCAATAAGAGGAAAAAAACCACATTTAAGCTACCCTTTAAACTATGTAAGGTGTAAATACAATTTATACTTGTTGCATTAGGAAATAGGAAAGAAATTGTAAGCTTTTTGACATCATGGCATAAAGCAATTATGGCTGTGCTTCTGTAACTGAAATTGGCAAAAAAAAATCCAAGCACAGCATGTGCACAAAAAGGAAACCCTAAAGCAAGCATACGTGGTCTCAGTCTTAAAAATGGAGGCAGCCAACAGAACAGTTTATGAAATGGAGGCAGCAGATTAATAACAGCATTTTTTTTTCCTAGCACTATACTAGATTTTCTAACTGACTGCATTTGATATGCTTGAAAGACTGTATTATCACACAGTCAGTTCCTGAAACAGTCAGCAAATTTTAGTACTGTGGCTCTGCATACTCAGGAAATGGATTGCGAAATTATGATTTTAAATATTCTGCAAAAACCTTTCGTCTGCTCTAAGTGAGAGGATGTTTAGATGTCCTTTTCTATCTCGCAATATTTCTCACACAGAAACATTTTATGTTTAGGATTCATTTTATGCAACTTTAGCCACATGGAAGCTGATTTTATAAATTTGAGCTAAAAATCTAGGCAACTTCCATAGTCAGTGAAAAGAGATAAGAAGCTTCTGTTGGAGGGTGCATTGTCCCTACTGCCTTCCCCACCAGTGCAGAGCGGGATAACCGCTTTCAGGAGGTGCCTGGTTTGTCCCTTTGACTGTAGATAAAGCAGGTGACTAACCTTGAATGACATGAATCCAATCTAAAGCATTTAGTACGGACTTCAGCCCTCTCCACTCTCTCTGAACGCACACCCAAATCCCAGCAGCGAAACGAATCGGGGCTAAGGTAGCTGTGCTGCTGAGAAATGTGCTGGTGCGGAGCAGAGACTGCTGTCGTGCTGCTTGGGCTCCGGGCTCTGGAAGCAAGGAGGGGCAGCGAGCAGGCAGCTGCCCTCTCCCGCTGCGCACAGCAGTGACGTACAGTTTCAAACAAAAAACTCCCATTGACTGACATTTTCCCAGCTAGATATAAGCTTTTATTTTTACAAGTAGGGGCAAAAAAAATTCTATCCCAGACCATTTGTCTGTCCTGGTTCATCAGGAGTTTCAGGAAACATCTGTGCTGGCTGCTGCAAGATAAAGGAGCGAACTGGAAAAGCTGCCTGGGGACGGCTTCAGCCTGCACAGCTCTCCGTGGCTTAGTCAAACGCTGAATTCAGACCTTTGACTTTGAGGACAGGTAGAGGTACATCCCATGGTCATAGGTATGCAGGCAGTACGGTTGTTAAGATCCAACTACATAGCTAGATCTTTTATATATCTTTTTCTTCCACTGCTGCAGCTCCTGTTGCTCTTTTTTTATGGTTTTGCTTCTGTCATTCAGCCGTACTATTTGGTTTTCATCTATTGACCAGCCTTCATGTTTTACATGTAAAGTGTGTTCTTTGGATTAGCCAGTGCATTACTCCTTTCAAACTCTTTAATAGGGAGGATCAGCCTATTAGCACACTTAGTTGTTGTCTTAAGCCTGTAAATGATACTGTTATTAAGAAAGAGATTCCAAGATGCAGCCTGTTTGCAGGGTTTCCTGCCTGAAGGCTTGCAGATCTTACTTTTCTACTCTTTCTACTGGGCTTTTCTGTGCAAGACAGTGTCTGAGGATCACTATTTTGAGTATCCAGGAGTCTTCTCATGTGCACGCATGAAGCGCAGCCCAAATCAAGCAAGGTGAAGCTTTGGCCGCTCCCTGACAGGCCCTGCAGTGCTGCAGCTATGTCAAGTCCCACCAAAAACCACTCCCCTGTTGCCAGTGTCCTGCGGACCTCAGATCCACCGCACTATACGCTGCCGGTACACACATAAACAGAATCAAAACTCTCTCTCCAAAGACTGTTCCCCATAGATTATGCTGCACTAGGAATTTTGGAGTCTAAAAAAGCAGTGCAATAGCTTAAAAGAGAAGCAATTAAAAAAAAAAAAAAAAGATGCTGAGGGTAAGGTTTGTTGCCCTTGATATGTTTAAAACGTTGTTTCCAGTTTTCAAATTTTTCTCTAGCCTCATAAGGCTTGTTATTTTAAATGAAAGCCTACAGTCACAGTCATTAATTTCACCCACATCCCTACATGTAAGCAATGGAGAGAGCCAGTGGCCCCTGAAGGGTAACGGCAGGGAGATTCAGGAGGCAAAAGTGGCGTGTGGGGGCAGCTACCTGGGGTCAGCCAAGAGGAAGCACGAGGCGTACAGACCTGAGTGAAATTTGGGCCATTTATATACCGAGACTCCTGACCCTAGGAGCAGCTGACATGTTTTAAATCAAACACTGTGATTCATGGTAAGCATGCAAGGCCAAGCGATGGCTAGCAAGGAGAACAAATCTTTCTATATTTCATTTGTTTCCTAATCTCAAAAATAAGTTTCATACTTGCAGGATCTCATCAGGTTAAGTACAACAAAGACTGGGGAGCTGCAAAACGGTGGTAACAGGGTCACAGAGGCAGCTTTCCCAGCGGTGTGTGGTTCTGCGAGTGCATAATGCTGATATCACCTTATTGCACAGTAACTCAGATTCCTCTAAGGTTTCTGAGCAAGTGATCTTTGGCAGCATTTGCTATGGGCCTGGGGCACAAGCTAGCCCATTTATCTTGAACAAGTTGTGACAGAGGTTAGCTTCATCAGATTGAAAGCATATTTTCAAAATCCAACATGTTTCAAACTACATAAGAAACATTTCTTCCATGTAGTGGAAAAAAACCCAAACCCCACCTTTTTTTTTTTATTATTATTATTTTATTTAGTTTTCTGTGAATTTGGGACTTTGTGTTGATTTGGGAAGTTTTTGCTTTATACGTTTTCAGCAGAGCAATAGAATTTGGAATTATACATGTCTGGTAGGGCATGTCTGCATGGCATGTCAAATGTGTAATCACGGATAATAAAAGTGCTTCTCCTCACTTGTTGGAAATCAGCTCAATCATGTTCTGCTCTGCATGTAATCCGAGCAGCAGAGTCTTGAGTGTGTGTTAGTGGGCCAGCTCCACACCTATAGTGCACCTGTACTAACAAATAAAGTGGGCCAACATTAATGCTCCCTCCTTAAGGACAAGCAGTAGGACATAGTAGATGACACCAAGCTCCGGAGTTTGGGAGTGGTATTGGGAAAGGGGTCTCAGGCGTATGCAGAGCGTGATAGCCACAGTACCTGCAGCACTCTTCTGCCTTTGCAACAAGCACTAATGAGGGGAAAAGCAAATGTTAGTGTCCTGCACCCTCCCTTCAGTACATCCACCTGCCCAAATTTGCTGCCCCTCTTGGCAGCAGAATAACCAGTCAGCATGAAAGCAGGCAATCACGAGTTTAGTTATTTCCCTAATGCTAATTGTGTTAATTGCCAAGTTTCCTTGTAAAGGTGTGTCATTTTTACATACCTTTAAAAGAAAGGCTTTATGCCGGGACAATGTTCATTCCAACCACCTAACAAAGCTGTCATTTGCTCCAGCACAGTTGCCTGTATTAAGTCTGCACCTCAGCTTTCAAAAACACAGAGTTGCTTCTTAACATTTGACTAGGTAGCCACTGATAAGAACAGTCATCTTTCTTAACTAATATGGCTGAGAACAACATACATATCTGGATGCCTGTGTTCAAGATAAAGACAGGATGTTTCACTTCCAGCCACCTACAAAGACAACAACTTCTCTGTACAAGATGGAGAGCGAGGTAGGAAGAGTGCAGTACGAGGAGGATAGGCGCTGGGACCTTTCACTGTTTTCCTGGGTGGGTATATGTGGAGTTCCACACATTGAATGAATTCCTCAGTTATTTTTAGGAAGAAGTGGCTTATTTTCATGTTGAGTCTGAGGTTAAGTAGAATGGGAAACTGAATTAACAACATTTGCCATCAGCAATTTTATTATAGATCTCGATTTACAGTCAAGATTTTATATTCCAACAGAAGAGGTACAAAAGTGAGCATGAAGACAAAACTCTTGACCTACAGTCAGAAATAACCTATTTGGAAGTATTGCTATGTGTCTGTTGATGTATCCAAGTAGTTACATAACAAATACAAATACATTTCACCTCATGTAAACATTATGGATAAGGTCTTGGGTGTGGTCCAGCTATGCTCAGTGCAGGCCTGTGTATTACAAGGGTTTATCTAGAGATGCTTGAAATCACGCCAGCTGGTGTAGTTCCGTGAGGACACTTCACACGCTGGGAAGTCTCTGAAACATACAGCATCATAACCTTCTGCCTGGGGGATCATGGAAACCTCAGTCTGCCTAAGGAACTGGCAATTGCTGGTTATGCTGGCACTGCAACACCTAGGAGAGGAATTGTAGCAAAACCTGCTCTGTTCTCTTCCTGTCAATGGCACTGCACAAAGGCACTGCAGCCGAGGCCACAAGTTATGCTGGCACTGCAACACCTAGGAGAGGAACTGTAGCAAAACCTGCTCTGTTCTCTTCCTGCCACAACCTGGCCTCGGGTCTTTATTTTCTTATAAACACTGCACTCGAATATGCATCTGAGACCAGCAAAATGGAAATCAAAGGAAATCAATGAAACCTGCTGTTTCAGTG
This sequence comes from Podiceps cristatus, assembly GCA_000699545.1. Classification (NCBI taxonomy): domain Eukaryota; kingdom Metazoa; phylum Chordata; class Aves; order Podicipediformes; family Podicipedidae; genus Podiceps; species Podiceps cristatus. The sequence continues at coordinate 16,692 of KL279888.1, read as the reverse complement.
TAATGTGGCATGTGGGTGCTTGTGAATTATACGCCACAAGGCATCAATTTTCACCTCAGAAATGGAGGTCAAGAGAGACTCCTTATTGTGGCAACCTTTTGGTGTTTGTCTCTGTTCCAATGGATGGCTAAGATGTGGCCTGAGGGACCTTTTACGAAAGTTGGAAGGCTTAAACTTATTGCTATGTTAAGAACAAAATGTAATCTGAACTGCAGCAGTGTTTCCAGTAGGATTTTAAGTCAGTCTCACTATTTTATCTTCCCAGCTACACACTCAACATGTTCTTACAGATGCTGGAAACTCTCTGAGTGGTTTCTGGTCTTCTCTTCTTAGCTCAGCTCAGCCGATTCCCCACCAGCCACTCACTGCGATGCCCATTAGAAGCTAAGAACCTCTCTGCCTCTTCCATTGCTTGCTTTACCTGCTCAGAGGTGCCACAGTCCATGGGAGAAACACGATTTAAACCACAGGCCGCTGGACAATGTTCCCCTCTGGGGGATGTTGCACTGGGATGCAAGGAGAGCGTCGCATGCTCTGGTCACATCCCATCCAGTCTTCCAGCGAGGAGGAAGCCAAGCGCTGATCCGGGCAAGTGCTGCCTCCTCTGGAAAGTCTCTGTGCATGCCCCGGGAATCCCTACTCTGATCCTCTGGACACAAGGGCAGCTGTACGGGAGGGAGCAAACCAGGGCAAAGCGCCGCCCTCAACCACTGAACGTGCCCCTGGTCCCTCTGAAATAGTATGTTTGTATGTGTGTGTGTGTACAGTAATCACACCTAAAATGTCATCTCCTGCTCCTTGGCTGTTAGTATCACAGCAAAGACTTCTGGTTATGGACTCTGTACACGCCATGGTACTATTTATCACTCTAAGCTGTGTAGCCACATCTTTTCCAGCTTTACACACAAATAATGAAAGTCTTTGATAGTGCGGAGCCCTCTGTTTTATGGAGCTGCCGTGGTGTTGGTGCAGAGTCTGCAGTCTGTGTGGTCAGGGTTATGCACACACTGAAGGAGCTGAACTGGCCTGTGATAAGACACAAAACCAAGTATTTAGTAATCCCTTTGCGAGTACAACAGAATAAAACTCCACAGTTACTAAACTCAACGTGAAAGTCAAAGTGCACGCTACACCTGTGCTTATCAAGTGGATGTCTTTTCCTAGGATAATTTTTTAAGATCTTACTGCAGAAAGATAACTTTGATGTTTATAGGGGCTAGGGATAAGAGCAAGTGAGTATGAAATAAAGTAGGGCGTGAACTCACAGCATGTCAGCTATGCTATGATAACAAGAATAGTTATGAAAAAGAAGTAAGACCTCTTGCACTGCCTACAGAGCTGCTGCCATGTTGGGAGTTCACTGTCCTGCTTACCCAGTGGTAATCCATACTGCTACAATGTAAAGCTGTTGCTAACAATGTCAGATATTATAGTTTTTGCTAGAAGTACATCCAGTGAATCAAATTTTTTTAGTTACTTCTGGAAGACACTGTTGACACAGATAAAACCAAGAGAAAATGATCAGCTTCAATTGCTATGCGGCATGAAAAGCCAGATGTTCAGCCGATACAGACCCACATGTTTCTGTCTGCAATGGCTTCAGGGGAGTGCAGCTAACTTAAAGCCCTACTTGCTATTCTATCTTAAGAAGTGAGTTGTGAGCCACAGCAACGAGTGTGTGAACAACTCTTCATGATGTGTTACGGGTTTCTCCTTGTGCTGAGCCATGAGGGATCTAAGCTACTATGTATTTCCCCTTCCTTCCTGGCCCCTTAGCTTAGCTTGCCATAGGCTGAAAGAATTTTTACCTATTTACAGATCCCGGGAGAATTGGTTAAAGGCTGCAGTTACCCACAGAGAAAGCAAGTACACGAGCGTCGCCACTTAGCCGCTTTATGTACCACACCAGTGTTAATTCTTTCACAATGTGCAAAGTACCCATTAATCAGGTTTAGCAATACCTAAACAGGAATATATTGCTCTGCCTTCAAGATTAAAATCCAAGCACCAGATGAGGTATTTATCTCCTTTGTAGATCAACATTTCCTTATTTAAAACTAATGCCACAAACTTAGTAGTTCATAGAAATGTTTACTTTGGAAATGTTCTTACCCCGCTATGAGTCCTTCACTCTGAAAAACTGTTCCTGACAGATAAGATATGGGTAATATTGAACCCTTGCTGTTTTATTTATGTCACTAAAGAACACTTTTGCTCTGTGTGAAGGTCTCTGAACCCACACAGAGGGGTAAAAGGTCGCAGGCTTTTGTTATCTCAACAGGCAGATAGAGATTTCAGGCAAGCCAGAACTTGGGCTGTTGTTTCCCGGACTCCTGTTTTTATCTCCTGACAATGGGGAATTATAGTAATTAATAATACTTATGATGTCTCGTGCCTCACTTTTCGACAAAGCAGCTGGACAGAAAGTAAGCTCAAACTATAGTGAAGGAAGTAAGGACCGTCCTTGACATACTGCGTTGTCTGTGTGCAACGGGGAGGAAAGCTGCCTGTTTGGTCGTGATCATTGCAGCTAAAAGCCCGGTTGCATGAAAATCTGTTGAGAGGCTGGATTCCCCCTTCCCTGAAGGCAATGGAACATGTGCAATGGCAGTGACCTCCTGGAGTGCAGAGCAGAGAGCAAGCCCCAGGCCTGGCCAACGTGAGGTCTGCAGCACTAGTGGAAGCCCCTCAGAAGCACACAGCCACATCATGATCTGGGATGTGATGGCAGTAAGAGGGGAGTCTCCTCTACCTGATGTAAACCAGGAAACCTATATTAAATCCAGAGGGAGATATAATATTAATTTTATGTTAGCAAGTCAATACCAATAAAAGCAGGTAATTACCTGTAATTGTCTTCACAGGTGATCTTAAAGTTTCGCTCTTCTAAGATGCTTTCTAATCTCTTTACAGAATGACCTGAGCAGGATTCACTGGAAAGAGAAGTCTTTCATTACTTGTGTCCCTTGTGTACAAGAAGCTCAGCTAAATTCCAGACTATGTAACTTCGCTTTATTTCAGGTAAGATTCTTTAAAAGCCTGCTTGCTAATGTACCATGAAGTCTATTGAGTTTGTAGTTTTGGCTACCATTGGGCCTTTGCTGATAGAAACTATGTGATGTTCAACTGTGTATACCATTGGGCCTTTGCTGATAGAAACTATGTTTCTATAGCACTATGTTTCTATCTCTTGCACAAGAACTTTGTGCAAGAGATATCTGTGGGAATTAGTTCTGTTTCATTCACAGTTCTATATGCTCTAGAACTGCTCCAGAACTGTTGGTGGTCTCCATCCCGGGGAGCACAATATGAGGCTCATTCAAATCTGTGGAAGTACAAAGTGATCAAGTCCCCTGTGCGATGAGAAAAGGCCAATCAAGAAAAACAGCAGCTAAGTCCCAGGTAGCACATAAGACAGGAAGAAGCAGACAGAAGACATGGGAGGAAGCAGGATATGAGCAACTCCTATCTATGTGACTCAGTCTGCGGCTGATGCTACTCTGTTTTGACAAGGAGCTGTTTCAACTACTTTTCCATTGGTAGAAGCTAACTTACATATTTCTTTTCCATCCAGTTAATGGCTTCATGAAGCATGTAGCAATGTCATACCTTTGAGATTTTTATCTCCATGTTTAATTTGCTTGAAATAGCCCAAGGGGCCCCAAAGCTGTAGTGACAGTATTGACAAATGTCAGAGACACAGACAGAGCCACTGCAAAATGGGATAAAAATCATCTCCTGGTCCAGAGAATGGGACAGACATCAGGGCAAATCTCATACCTAACATATGGCATTAGTGGAAAGCAGAGCCATCTCTTCTTTGTTCACAACACTTACCCGATGTTATCAGTGATTTAACATGGGATACAAATCAGAAGATACAAGGAATACATATTAGAATTACCCTTCCTCTTTCTCCTTGGAAGTAAGTAGAAAATAAAACGGCAAGTGCTGTGAACTTGGCACAGGAGAAGGATGTGTCAGGAAGGCTGGCAGGGAACCAGGTTGTTGAAGCTGTTGAGGAGAAACTTGATGGCTTTTCTGATGTTGGGAAATCATGAGAGAAAGGAACAAGTGCCATGCTTGGGGGAACTACTGTATAGATTAACCAATGTCCTTTTCTTCAGCAAATCTTTATGCAACGGGGCACAAGCATATGTCTGGCATGCTGACCACAGGATAGATGCATCCCTGTGAGCTGTGATAGATATGTCTCTTTTTGTATGGCAAAGAGACATTTCTGGGTGTCAGGGCTAGGGGAGGGGTTGCAACACCGGAGCTGGCACTGTTCTGGTATCAGAAATTCCATGGTAAGCATTTAAACTACAGGTTTATTATTAAAAAATCACAGAATCATTTAGGTTGGAAAGGACCACTTGAGATCATCTAGTCCAACCAATATAAGCTAGAGCAGTTCTGCCAGTCAGGTTCTGAGTACATCCACAGATGGAGACTCCACGACTTCTCTGAGTTGAAAGTATTTTGTCAAAAATGATTCTGGTCAGCATAATTGTATTATTTCTGTGGAAAAAAAAATTATTTTCCAGCTATTCCTTGCCAACATAGCCGGCTCTGTGACTTCAGTTCTGCACCCATAATAAAGGTCCGTAGAGCTCAGTGGGGTTGGGAGGAATTTAAAGGTCATGGGACCTCTTTAAAGCAAGGAAAATGTCATTGTTTCTTAGCTATAACTGTTCAGTAGTACCTATGAAAAATACCAGAGAAAACAACAGTAAAAATGTTATTCTTTCCAGTAAAGTAAGCAGTTCGGGGAGTGAATGTAGAGCAGGTATTGTGGCCAGGTTTAAGACAGTGTCACTGTTCGACAGTCACTTGTCAGAACTGAGCTGCACCATCTGCCTTCTACACATCACTCATCGTTTTGTACCAGCGTGACATACCTTTGAGGTCCACCAATGTCATGCATAAGCCAAATGTGTACTTCAGACACTTTATCTGGATTTAAGTTAAAGATCTCAATACTTCCAAAAATGCTGTAAGAATGGGACACAAAAAGCAAAACATTCTTAGTTATCTAAGTAAGATGTACCGAGTATATTACCCAAATACTAGTGCTTATTAGGGCTGCTATCATTCTCAGTGAAAGAACGTTATGTTGCCAATGGAATTTCACAGGCTATTTAATTACCTTGTGGTAAAAGACTTTCTCCCCATTCTTATTTCACTTTCATAAGAACTGTTGAAACTGTCTGCAGACTGAAACAAGCTGAAGCTTTTCCATCTTTAGTGCCTTTTCTCCTGTTAGGTTTATTGACTACTGGTTTGGTTTGGTGCAAGGGAAACAAATGTGGCTGTTCTCCTGACCAGCATATTCTTCAGCTTTTGATATTATTCAAGAATGCACTTCCAACTAGGTAACCCAAGGAAGCACAGTCTGGAGGCAGGGAAATCCAGTCAGCTCCGTGAACTATTATAAATGTGCCATTCATGTGTAGTGAATGAATAAAGTGTAATAATAAAGTTCCTTTGTGTAGTTAGAGCATACCCTCAGAAGGATTTCAATTACAGTTGCAGTATAGAAGGAGTTAAGTGAATCACCTCTTCAACAGCCAATGATTTAAACCTCTATATGAGTTTACCAAAATCCATTCTGCACTGGCAAAGACATGTTCACCAGCATGCAGGCCCCAGAGAAACATGGGTGGTAGCATGCTGAGTAAATACCTGCTGCTTCTGAAAGCTCCAGCTTCTACTGATCCATTGAGCATCACCTGAACCACACCACATGCTGCTTCTGCAAACTGAACAAAACAAATGGATGTTATACTCTGCATACTACTACACGCAGTGCCACATCAGACTCCGGGCCAGTAGAAATTACTGTAACTTCTTTGATATCCACAGAACTGACTTATAAAAGTAGAAAATCTGGCCGATATTTTAACAAAACATGTCAGTTCAAAAAAAAAAAAAAAAGGCTCTAAAGGCTATGGCAAAACTCTCATAAAGCTGCATTAGCCAGCTGCACATTAGCAGTTTGAGGCTGCATGGGACTGGTATAGCAACTTCGCTGTCACCGCCGTTTTCAGTTTCTATAGGAGGATGCAACTTTCCAGAGCCCCAGCAGCTACAGCTGTCTGATGGGGCTGTTCCCTCCCTCAGCAACTTGGAATAATCCTCAGCCTGCTTTAACTCAGGCGGTGAGGACGAGCCAGAACAGCGGGACCCCAAGTGTAAGGACACACAAACCATCGTGTGTTCGTTACCCTGTGACTCATGCTCTCTCTTCTTTTGTGGTTTAGGATTTTTCTCCTCAGTGGTTTTAGTAAAACTCATCACTGAGTTTAGTTTTATTTGATTTTTAAATTACTGGACCATGTAACCACTGCTCCTTTATTCTTTAAAACTCACGTTCAAATACTTAAAGACTAGTAAGGTTACAACATAAAGTACCTACTCTAGATATATAATCCATTGCTAAGACAATTTTTAAAAAGCTTAACACAGGTGACTACTTATCAAATCTTCCAAGTCATCTTACAAAGTGGCTTCAACTCATCTCTTGAGAGCTATGAAGTTGCAGGAAAGTTGCATTATGTAATAATGAATAATATAGTATGCAATAAGCATGAGTTTTAGTAGGTCTTAAATTTATTTGGACTAGAAAGCCTGCACTCGAGCAAGCCTGACTCTGTATGGTGGTTTATCCCTCCCAGACTCTGGAACTGAGGGGATTAATGAGAACATCGAAACTGTTTTGAGTGGGGAAAACTTACATGCACTAGTTTACTCACAAAACATTTTTTTTTTAATGGTGAATAGACTTTTTCTTGCATACATGAGAGTTGAAGCATACAGGAATGCTTGTTTTCCACCTGGGCAGTCATCTACTAATAGTCATATCAAGGGTGAAGTCTTGAGAGACACATAAAATTAAACTGATATAGGGGAGGAGGGCTTTTCTGGCATTTTTTTTTTTTTTCTGTGAAGTGCTTATTCAACCAAGGCAGACTAGTGGCTTAACTCAGACTAGGAGGGTCTCATTCACGTGTTGAGAGTTGGCATGTGTGTATGGGTGGGTACATCGTAGGAACCTTGCCAGATACCAGTGTGGGAGGATATGCTCTTCACGTTTATACTGCAAAGGTGCAAGGGGATTCTCAGCTGCTTGGAAGATTTCTGTGCCAATCTGGGCACTGCTCTCAACATTAACATGCTAAAATGTAATTTATTTTAGCAATTTCAGTCCTGTGATTTAATTAAGGTGGCAATTGCTATTATTGTAAACATTATTTGCAAAGCTCCAGCTGCTTGCCAAATGTTGTTCTAGACACTGGCACACAGCCTCTGTCCACAAACAAGAATGCCCAAACTACAGTGACGTTAAATATTGTACAAATACAATTTTCCAAATTCGTTATTTTTGGCACCTAAGGCTAAAGATTTTGTGAATTTTTGCTATTCTGTGTTTTAAATCCAATCTTTTGGCAGTGTCAGGAACTTAGTGCCTTTCAACATTCTCAGATTCAGGCAGATTTATGCTAGATCTTACCATCTTGGATGCCATTTTCCAGAATACAGAGATAGGGTTGGTCTCACATTCACTTCGTTTTGGACAAGATTCATAGTTGATTCCTGAGAAGAAATACATTTATAGAAGATCTAAGGTCAGAGTGAATATTGCTGCAATGTTAATATGGCTTTGAGAGCTGATTACTGATGGCAAAAAGATTTGCCCCCTACCAAAGCAAGAAGGCTACACGAGGAAAGGGTTTTGAAGGGGGAAACAAATTTGCATATGTTCGATGGCCGTCCTGTTGGCTCACACAGGCTTCAGGAAGGCAGCTGCAGGCTCTGTATGCAAATAATTCGCAGAAAACTGAGAAGGGAAACATTTAATCCTAAATGTGAGAAACAGGTTGGTGCTTGACAGTGCTGTCTAATTGCACCGAAAAATTAAACTTTGGCCAACATTTTCAGTAATTCCAGCCCATTTTAGCAGTGCTAACCTTAAGGACCAACCCGGGAGTCCTGTGGGCATCAATAACCCCAGGGTACCTGCATATTGCCCCTGCCACTTTGGCTGGCCCATGGGCATGACCTCCTTGAACAGCATTCTTATTTTGCAATTTGTCCCATAGAAGTCACAGGAAGGAACTTGATAAATCTTGATAAAGAGGGCAAAATATGACCATTAGTCTAAGAAGCAATCTGGTGTTTTAATAGTAGTGGAAAAGTTGTGTTTTTTAAATTAACCTGAGAAATAAGTATTATTTTCATTATTCCGTAACATGGGACAGAAATACAGTTAAACATTTAAGCTAATTTAAAGAAAACAAGATGTGAAAATAAACTGGAATTCCAGTGTTCTGATTTGTTTTGCAAAAAAATAGGACTTATTACCTGGGGCAGAGAGGTCTCCACACCATGAAAGCCTATCAGCCATATAACCCAACAAGGTGTCCTCCAAGGTAAGGAAATTTTGATTGGATTTTGTGTAACGATGAGCGAGGTCATTTGTCTTGCTCCAAAACAGTGACTGTGAAATAAGGTACAATGTCTAGTAAGTGATACTTATACTAGAGCTGGTCAGGAAATTTTCCTGGAGAAAAGTAAAAATTTTTCATGATAATGAAGGAGTTTTAGTTTTTATTGAAATGCTGCAATGTCACATTAGTGGGTCAGTTTGTATTTCTGCAGCCAAAATTTTTCTGGGTGCTTATTTTTTTGTGGAAATGGATGTGTTCAGCCAGTAAAGTATTCTGAAAGAAAGGTTTTGACTAGTTCTCACAGGATACACACCTAATCTGTTGTGTGTTTTTGAACTGCATGTGGAAGAGCAGCTTTTTGGAAGCAGTGTCCCTCTAACAGCATGATAGCATGCTCCTTACAGAGAGCCGTATGCTCCGGAAAGGGGGACATCTCCGTCACTTTGCCAGCACAGCCCCGGTACTGAGGTTTGAGGCAAGCCTTACACAGGGGTGATGTCCAGCGACAGAGAACGAACAGGGCTACTGCGGTCCAAAGGCGTTAACATCATTGCAGTAAGCACAAAGGCAAAATATGACCCTTGTCGACCTACAGACATGGTCATTACGGACAACATCCGCCACTCAGAGCACTGCCCAGACATTCGTCCCCAGCAATCCTCCTACGCAGCCCACCGCGCATTGTACCGTTACCTTGTTACAGGGTACAGGATGACTCGCTAACTCCATTAAAGGCTGATAATCTTCTGATGTAATGTTACAAGGATTCTTGTAAATGAACGCATGTTTTAATGATTCCCATATTTTAAGGCAATCCTTATCTCTGCCAAAACATCAAAACATAGTTAATTAGTAGTTATGAATGACCATCTCCTTCTGTTATGGTCAACCATTATGGATGAGATTTTAAGAGTTCTCACTATGCTCAAGCACCAAAATATATTATTGATTACAAAATGCACAGTATCTTCAGCAAACTGAGTATAAACTGAGGAATGAGCAGTTCTAACACGTCTCTCTCCCCTGCTCTGCATTAAATTACTGATAATCGCAGTATCCAAATGCCCTCTATGTTTTTGTCCCTTAAAAAATACAGTGCTAATATCACATAACCAGAAGATCAAATGTCTTTTCTTGATTTCAAATTTCTTGCTTCATACCAAATCATGAGAAGCAACTATGGCAGAATATAGCTTGTACATTTTAAAAATAAGGCTGACGAATACTGCCTCCTCAGGTACAGCGAGCCAAAAATATGCCCATGTCTCTCTAGGCGGAGCATTTGACCCTGCAATTTTATCTAAAGCAAAAGCAGAGGTCTGGCAGTTTTGGACCTGATATTACTTGCCTTTGTGCACTAATTTGCAGCTATTGACTTTGCTGGAGCCACAGCTGACTTGCACAGGTATAATTGAGATCCAAATCAGGTGTTTGGTTTTTCAGTCTCCTGATCCTCCACCGTGTTGCAGGTTCTGGCCCCTTTGCTCTCATGGGTGTGAGTCAGAGGAACTCCACTAACCTTACATGGGAGGAACTGCTTCATGCCATGATGCAATCCTATCGCCTCAGCCTACACTAGTTTCTTAAGATGCTGCTTTGTCAGTCTAGGAAATAAAGTATCTCTCTGCTGACAGAAGCAGAGCTCCTTTTGTACTACCAAGAGGAAATCTGTTGCACAGCGTGAGCAAGCAATTGTCTCTCTCTACTGCAGTTGTGCCATGCTCCCTTCATGAAGCCGCAGCATATGATAAAGTTTGCGACGGCTCAGGATATTTGCTCTCTTGTACTTGAGGTAATGTATGAAAACTTTGCATTAAGATAATTCATAATTATCGTCTGTCTGGTATGTGTTTTCAAGGCTGTCCCCCATGGGTGCTCTTCCCTTCCTCTTCACGCTCCTGTAGTTTCAGGCCCACTTGGAAAGCCCTCCCCTCTCATTACAGCACTGACAGGATTTTGCATCCTCCTCTTCCCTATTGTTATGTAAATTTAAAATGCCGACTGTATTAGCCTGCTGTCTGCATGTCTGAATGGAGCTATTCTCACTTTGACTCATCCTCTCTTTCTTCACTGTTTGCAATCATCCCCCAATGTGTTCCCACTAAAAGCCTTTGAAGAATGGACTTTTTGTCTTGTATGAAGAAACTAATGCCTTCAGAGCACTATAAAAATAGCACTGATGAATTAGTACGTGACAGACACACAGCTGCAGGCTTTGTTACCAGTTGATACTTTGCTAACATGTAGGATGTGGAATTTGATCAGTCTTAAAAATACCCATAAAGGGATTATGAAAAACAGTAGTAAATCATTGAAGATTTCCAAACATTTTCAAGTTACTCTTCCCTACAGTTGTATGATCTCATTCCTACTACTGAACTCGATCAAGATTTCTACTGAGTACTCGTCTGAGCATCAGAGGGGCAAACTGGAACGCAGAGAGTTGACCAGTTTGTTTCTGTTACATGGGCCACATCTAAACCCCAGGACCCAGAACCACTTGTCAGCTCCTGGCTGTTTCCTCACTGTCTGGACATAAAGAAAAGGCCGGACTCTTGTCCATCCATGCCCAGAAGAAAGTGAGAGCACCTGGCAGCACTATGTACCAGAGGGAACGCCTCTGTCAGACACACTATAAGGGCTTAGGCCAGTATCATAACAGGAAGGACCAGGCAATTCACGGCAAGATGTCCCCAGCTTTCCTTCCCGCCTGCCTTTATTCACCTCGTAACAATTCTAACTAAGCCTTATACATGATACTGGTTACTGGGAGGTCACACCACCAAAGTGGTTGCCACAGCACATTTCCATGCCTCAGCTTCTTCCAGTCCTCCTCTGTGAAGGGTCTATGGCGGACATATCCTCCTCTCTCATTCTTAGAGCAACCACATGCATTACATGGCAGAGCTCGCTCTGGATGCAGGTATCCCGCAGCCTGACCCTGCTGATTTAAAAGCAGCTTGCGTATTGCCACTGTACAGCGCTGCCTGAGACGCAGACAGAGCCTGGGGCAGCAGCAAGGCAGGTCAGCCTGGAGGGTCTCCAGCTGTACAGCCAACCCCAGCAGTTCGGGCCACGGGCCAAATTTCATTTCTTACCATGCCAGTCTGTTAGAGGGGCAGCCGCAGCTGCACTAGGGACCACACCTCATGTTTGTATGAACCAAATTTAGGTAAGTAGAGACTAATAACAATGATGATTTTTTACTGGGCTATTGTCTTTTATCCAGGAGCCTAAATGCATTTTCAGTTACAGTCACCAGAGAAATAAGAAGCCAAACTGCAGATGCTCTAGGGAGCACAGTCATTGCTCCGCTGTTGCACTGTCATGTCAAGAGGTATTCACATGTTTTACTTAGCAGAATTTAACTTGGGTGATTTTCTCCTGGAGGAGAAAATTGTCTCTGGCTGCAAACTGTGTAAGTAACACAGAGACCATCCTCCCAACTTTGGTACTTCATTTAGGGGATGGGAAGTTGTAAATACCTCTCCCTGTGCCATAGGATTACAACATTACCACACTGAATTAGCCAATTGCTGATTAAGGGGTGACATTACAGAATAGGCAGCTCTCTCCTTTGCTTTGCACAGTCAACAGTATCATAAAGTGAATTTGTAGGGCTTGGCTGTAAGCACCAATACATTTCAAAGACATTTATATGGCTCACAGTTTCTAATCTCTCAAAGGATTTGTCCTCCTAGCAGGACTTTTTTTTTTTTTTTTTAAAGCTACTCCTGAAATCTGTTATATATAACAGCGTTAACAGCCAGAGGTGACAGCTAGTTACTTGGTCATTTATCCTTTCATATTGCAAAGTTTTTAAGCATGGTCTCAGAAGACAAAATATTTTTCAAGGAATCATAAGAAAGCCTGGTTGTTTATTCCCAAAGCAGAGAGCTAAGTGATAGACACAGTACAAATCATTTCTGCTGCAAGTCATGGCCGTGAGAACCATGAAGCAACAACCATCCAGGTGATTCGTGATCCTGCCGCGACAGCTGGCTGAGTCACAGACTCAAGGCATCAGCTTTCTAGCACTTCAAGACACCAAGCTCAGCACTTGATGATGTGCAGGGATGTCACTTCTATCTGAGAGAACAGTCTTTAGCCACAGTCCTGGCAGAGCTGAGCAAAACTCTTATGTTTAATGTCACAGAAGTGGTAGGGCTTAGCTTTCAAACGGGGGAAGCTCTTCTACAGCTGGTAATCGGTGTGGTAATTTTAGTTGTACCACACAGAAGAATGATAAGGCACGAAGACGGGCTTTTATAGAATCTCGGCAATTTCAGCACTGTTTTAGAAATCAAAATACAGATCTTCAATGTAAAAAAGCACATGTAAAAGCTAAACAATATTTCATTTTTGCTATCCTCACCTATCCATGTATATTTTTACAATTGAATAAAAATAATTCATTGATTTGCCATTGGAAAGCTATTTCTCTGATAGGAAATATCAGAGAAATCTGATATGAAATATCAGAGAAATCGTCCCTTTCTCCAGCACAGCAAGAAAATACTTGTCTGGTGTGCAGCATTTAACTGACACTGAGCAGAAGTAATGGCAGAGACCTGCTGTAGCTCTGGGCCTCCTGAAAACAATATGAGAAGTTTGCTGGCACTTGGTATGCTAAAAATTCCATCCAGAGTAGTTTCAGGTTGAAACAAGCATATAAGCCCTGCCAAAAAATGCCTGAGAAACAAGTTGTCCCCTTACAGCTGCTCCCAAGTTCTCACTGGGAAGTTCTCAGTCACTGAATGGGCTCATTCTGGTTTCCTTGTCGGTTTACAGAAGGGAGGGTGGGAAAAAGATCACCAGTCTACTGGTTAATGAAGTTTATCTAATTCAGACAGGAGTCCACGGTGAATATGCTTATGTACCACACTGCTGTGGGGCTCGTGCGCTCTCCTCCAGATTTTGTTTGTATGTTTTGGGTTGCATATTAATTCCGCATCATATCTGCAAATATCGTATCTTTATACATAACAAATTTCTTCCTTTGAGGCTAACTTTGTTTATGGTGAAATACTTAAGGCCTTTTATTCTACTACAGAATCTGAAATATTTAATTCAAATTCAGCCACCCATAAAATAAATACTCTAATTTTATGTTTAATTTTTTCAAACTTTTTTTTTTTTTTTTTTTTTTTTTACGAATATAGTTTGGGTAATGCTGTTAAATGTGAAATAATAACTAATAGACTAGAAGGAACACTGTGAAACCTTCTGTAAAGACAGGCATGGAACCTGCCACCCTTTCTCTGGAAAGCAAGGATTGCAGAACTTGCCTTATGACCTTCTGGAGACGGAGATTATATCCTGCATTCAGTACAGCATTGAATATGGACTGGGATACAAATAACCATTAAAACTACATTCCCTTATTAAATCCAAATCTTATATACACTGTAAAGCATATCCTGCATTTGTCCTTACATTGGGGTAGAAGCTGCATTTTCCAATGAATTTGAGTATTTCTACCCGTTTACTTTTTTTATGAATATCACATTAATCTAAATGGAAACTGGGGCCAAGAATATTTCCATTAGCAGCAATCCTAGCCGCCAAACCTTAATGTGCTTATTAGAAAAATGGACAGCTTCTGCATCATTATCTCTTGCATATCAGTACACTGGTCTGGCTGACCTTGAGAGTATCCTTTCACTTAAAGGAACGGGATGGCATTAAGCTACCTGGGAAATCACTATTAATATTGATCTTTTTTTTCCTTTACTTTTTAATTTTATGTTTTTGTCTTTAACTGGACATGACAGAGCAAATTCATCCCCAGCTAAAATCAATGTAATTGGTATAATATCAAGGATGAGTTTCATCCCTGGTGATTTCAGCTACACCATGAACAATGTCTTGTTTTCATTTCAGCACTGAACTGATGTTGGACGCTAAAAACATTTTAAGAAGGGCAACATTTCCTTGGGCTGTGCTGCCTCTAGTTTTTTACTCAGAAATTTGAGAGAGGTGCTTCAGGTATGGGACCCATTTTAAACTTAGAAGCAAAAGGGTTTCCAGGCTTTGTTCTGGAGAACTCAGCCAGCTCTGCCCTTATTGTTGAAGTCACTCTACCAGGCAGAGATGCTTCCCTGCTGAGACATGGTCCCCCCTGCAGTCAATAGCGGCTTTTCCAAGGTCCCAAGTTTTCTTTCTAAAATATGACAATGTCTTCAGACCAGACTGAGGTTTTCATTGCGGCTCTGTGGTAAGGCTCTGAAGTTAGAGCTGGAAATGGTCTTCAGAGCCCTTTAAGTAACTAGCCTTTGCAGGGATCAAACCTCACCAGCAGTTGCAATTTGTAAAAAAAAATCCTTCTCATTTGCTGCCAGTGGGAGTCAAAATAGTAATGCAGATATGCACCTAAGTGCTCAGAAACCTGTCTCGTTAAAAAGTCAGTGAGAGTTTCTGGTTATAAGAAAGCTCCTTGAGGACATAAGACGAATTCACACTCTGCTGGGAGTCTAAAGCCTTGTCTTCGCCTGCAAAAGCTGGACGTTTTAGGAGGAGAATGCCTATCAGAGGGAGTAGCAATAGTTCTGCATTTAACAGACCCTCTTCAACTGTGTGTCAGTTTATCTGCCTCTTTTAGGTAAACTGTGATGGCTGTAGAGAGCGGTGCAGTTTATACATCCATATTGCATTTGTGTTTTCATGTGAGCTTATGAGTAGCTCTGTCTTTACAATGCAAAAAATACACAATGAAGAATAACCTTTATGCCTGTGTCAAGAGGAAGCCCTCTGTAACCCAGAATCCTTTTGCTACCTTTTTTGCCCTAAAAATTTCTGGTTTTTCTTCTGCTGTCCCTTCCCTTCTTCCAGCCTTGCTGGGTCTCACTGCTGCTTTGGAGTAGCTTTTTTGGAGCTGCTGCCAAGCCCAGAGCAGGGAGCCCTGGCCAGAGTTCTCTGCAGGCACCCGGAGCAGTGGGTTCGAGACCCTCGCCCATCGTGCGGGAGAAGGGACTTCTCCGGAGTAGCTGCCGAGGTCAACCCCAAAAGTGTGCGGTTCTTCACGCGGGTGATGGCCTGACCCACCTCCAGACCACTGAGTCAGAAATGGGTACATCCACACGACGCACCCGCTTCGCTCCTATTATTCTAGCACCTAAAATCTCCCATCAGGTATCCTCGTGCTAAAAATCAGACAAATGTGAACTAAGAGAGGACAGCCAACATGCTGTCATCGCTGAGGATTTGAGGAGACTACTGTCTGCTGCTTCTAGCATTAGGATAACAGAGGGGGGGAAAAATTACCAAGGGAAAGCATGAAGGAAAAAAGTCACGGAAGAGCTGTCAATCTCAGCATCTTCAATGAGCACTAGCCTCTCGCTACCCACTTAGTTTAATTATTACAAAGTGTCTGTCACTGTAACATTTATGGTAACTGATTGTTTTTTCAATATAAGAATGACATACTTGATTTTTTTGGCAGCTTGATTTTGTTACTATTGCTCTCTGTTAATTAAATAGTTCAAAAGCCAGTAAGGAAAGCACCACAGGAACTGACTGTCAATAGAGACAGAGATCCAAAACTCTGCCTCAGAGACAGATGACTTCTGGAAAGGTTGCCTGTAGGCAGAGCAATTAAATTCCCCACAGCAGATGTGAGGGGTCTGGAGGTCTGGAGAAAAAGAAGTACAAGGTGAGATTTCCCCTGGCTGCACGTCAGGGCTGTGTGTGTTCGTGTACGAGGAATGACCTGGAACAAACGATAGCTCCTTGTCACGCCGGTCTTTCACCTTTGGCAGGAATGGGAGGGTTGTAAGGGCAGCTGTACTTGTGGCTTTGGTTTATAGCTCTTGGAGTATTTTATGAGTTGGGAATTGGTGTTCCAGGACAACACTAAGCCTTATCACCTTTCTGGAAAGGGTTGAGCCAAGAGGTAGCAGCTATAAACCAGTGAAGGGTTCATCTGCATAAGCAGATTTGTTCTGCTGGCTGGATTTCAGCTTTCATGGGTGAAAAAACAAGCTGCTTAAGCAGATGGTGTTTCCAGCGAGGCTCTGTAAGTGGGACGCAGCTTCTAGAAGGGCAGAAGACTCACCTGGACTGCATTTTGACAGAGGGTCATAGCAAGTTTACAATTTAAGCTTCCAAGTGAGGGCCATGTCTTCAACAGATATAGAGGGAACAAATTTAAGCTGGCATCTTGCCCTTTGATTAGAAAATGTATTTTTAGTATTCTTTTAATATTAAACTTAAAAATTAATTAAGATTATTAAATTTTAATTAT
>KL279886.1:49908-74004 GCA_000699545.1 Podiceps cristatus | reverse complement strand
CCATTGTTGAGTTTCCTTTGATTGCACTCCTCTTGGCTTTCCCTGTTTGCAATGAGAGCAGACTCTTGGCTCATATTCAACTTGGCAACCAGTGTGATCCCCGGGCCTATCTCAGTAAGGCTGTTGTTAAACCAGTCTGTTCCCAGGCCCCGCTGAAGCATCCCAGGAGCAGAATTTTGCACTTCGCGAGGTTCCTGTTGGCCTGTTCCTCAAGTTTATCAAGGTCCATCTGAGCTGAATCTCTATTTGGAGAGTCAATCACTCTTCTTTGTTCAGCGTCAACCACAAATTTTCTAAGGATTCATTCCATTTTATCACCCAGGTTGTTGACGAAGATGCTGAATAATATTGGCCCCCGTATCAACCTTTGCGATGCTCCTTACCTGCTACTAGCCGGATGCTGAGCCATTGATTACTGCCCTTTAAGCTCAGCAGTCCAGCCCATTGTCATTCAGTCTGACAGGCCTTTTCTCCAACCCATGCCTTTTCAGCTTACTAATGAGACTACTGTGGGAAACCACATCAGTCTTAATCACTAAAAACTGGACTGTGGTTTCATGTATTTCTGGTAGATTTATGAAGCAAATATTTGAAGTGTTAATAACCAAGGTTAGCTTTATGTAAGTAAACTCATGTAGGTAAAATGGAATTTCACATGTACTCCAGTCTTGCAAGGGTGATGCTGTTTTCTTTGGGGGAGTTATGGTGCCAGGAAATGTAGTTTCAGTAAAATAAAAGGTGACATTCAGAAGCTCTGTAGAGAGTCTTTTTTTCCTTTATTTTACAGAAATAGATGACTTTTTCATAAGTAAATAAACCTTGTATGTTTAAAATGTACATATTACTCATTTTAAAGTATTTAGGGTCACTAAGTAATTTTGTTTCAGGTATGTTTTACTACCAAGTCTTAGCAGCATCATTTTTAGTAATATTGCATCTAAATCCTTTTGTTCCAGAACAATGGAATAAGCACTGTTGAGTAGTCATTTCTAGTGGCTAAACAATGCTTAATGCTATGAGCCTTGCATTGTTTTACAGACTTGTAAATCTTCTTCCCAAAACAGCTTAAGTTATTTTTCCCATTTGTAGTAGTGTGTCTTTACTTTAGTTTTTCACATTATGGCATGTTATGGCCCAACATTCAGATAGTCCAATTCTCACCTGAAAATGAAGGAATAACCATAATTTCATCTTTCAGACAACATGCAGAGGAGGCAAGAACTTAATATTAAATCCATTTCTGGAACGGTTTGTAAACCTGCAGTCTCTGTTCCAGTTTTGAAACAAAAAGTCAGTTTTCCACGATTTTAAGTGGCCAAAATTGGAGTAGCTGATAGTTATTTTGATCCAAATCATGTATCTGCCTGACTGGTTACAGCATTTTCACATAGCTTGCCAACCAAAGTCCAGTAGCATGGATCCATGATCATACTAAATTTCCAGATGTTTTAAGGAATTAGACAATGGTCAGCTTTTTCTTGTGAAAGAAGGCAAAATACAGCCTTGTAAAGCTTGAAAATGAGACTTATGGCTCTAAAACTAGAATATGATCAAAAGAGAAACTATACTATTTTATGTTATTTTATTTTTCAAAGCCAGTCACCCGATTCCTGAATATCTGGGGTTCAACTGGAACAAAAGTTCGGAAATCCAAAACCCCTTGCTTTCTAATAGGAGGAGGCTAGATGTGGCTGGGCATGGTTCTGAGTATTAAAAAACTCAATAACAACTAGTTTGTTTTTAAGCAGGCATTCCTTAATACAGCGCTGGGCAGCACCGGGGATCGTTCCTCCACAAGTGCTCTGCCTGGTCAGCACAGCACATCAGCTCATATACAGGAAAATCATACATATTCATTAGGTTTCTTGGAAAGGGCAGTCTTGTGGTGATGAGTTCCTGGAATTTATTTACATAGTCCAAGCATGCATTGTAAAATTAGGGTTAGGGTCTTTTCATCCTCAGGTCATCATCCATAGTTGTCTTCATGTTGTCTGCTGTTGAACTTTGGGCTTCTTTTATCTATATGTATTCATTGAATTAGCTCATCAGTCTTTTGGCCTCAAAATGCTGCAATGGGTTAGCTTAAATTAGTTCTTTTCTCAGCACAAATGTCCCGAGTTCCTGTTTTCAGTGGTTTACTCGGGAAGTCTAATGAGTTAACTCAGTCTGCTTAATCTTGTCAGACAAGAAGTTACGTTTCAAAACATCCTATCATCCACTCTGCTCAGCAAATAACCAAAACATGGGAGAACAAAGATACAAATGAAGCAAAAAGAATTCAAATAAAACCTTTATGTATCACAGTAAAGTCAGGGTTTGTCAGTGATTCAACTGTTTCAAACAATGGCTTTAAATGTCAGAGGCTTTTTTTCCACTTGAAAACCATAGGAGTTCTAGATTCAGTACGCGGCTGTTTCTGCCAGAAAAGCTTTTTGGACCAGGGGGTCACGGTGATAACTTTTAGTGTCATGCCTGCTAATTTCATGTGCGTATCATCAGAATAATGACGTTGAGATGAGTAATAGCAACAAGAAGTAACCAGTAGGTACCCTGCAACTCACAGTCTGCATTTATCCAATAGGTGTTTTAGGCACAGATTTTGCTTAGATCTCTTCTTTTTATTCTGATACTTTAAGAATAAAACTGATTTCATGTAATTGTTTTAGATGTCTTACGATATGAGCAAAGAGCTGAACAAATATATATTATGGTATCCTGGAGGCAGATTGGTGAAGATAAAGATCTGCAGTCATGGCTCAGGCAGGAGAAAGAAGTATTGGTGAAAATCGTTAGGAGCAAAGTTTCTTCTGCTTTTTTTCCTTTTTTTTTTTTTTTTTTTTTATGAAATAAATTGAAATTTGGCATTGCCTTTGAGATGTTTTTATGAGATAACACTTTGAAGAGCTGTGCAGTGGCAGTGAATTCAGTGCTGAGAAGTTGATGCAGAGCACGGGACATCAGCCAGGACTCTCCAATTGGAAATTGGGTTATGGGTTTTCTTTTGTTGTTCACTCCTGATGCTTACATGGAAAAATAAATCTTCCCAGTGGTATAAGACAATGAAATAAAGTGAATGGGTATAGATCAGAACAGGTAGATCTTGCACTTAATTGGCTGATCAGCAAGGCTAATTTTTAACATAATAACATCAGGAAGTTTATAGCCTTGTGCAGCCTGCATTCAGAAAATCTATCTGTGGCAGAGACAAGGCTTTTTGTTTTGTTTTATTTTTTTTCTTTCCCCCTCTCTGTAATTTAGTATCACAAGATCTTGGCTCAGTGTCTTAGTTTTAACTAAACATGGTGATTAAGGCTTTTTGTTTACAATAAAAAAAGCAAATGTGAATTGGTCCTAAAACTTTACTGGTATTGAACAATTTTATATCGTTCAGTTGTCTCTTCACATGGTAAGAGAGAGACATGTACATATGACAAATATCCTCCTTTTCTTCTTGCAGACTTTTAAAAAATTCTCATCTGGATTACTGGCTTTTGGTAAAAATGTCTCTTTTTTTGAGATGTGTTCCTGGGTGAACACACAAAAAAAAACATCCACTGTGTTTCGATCTTGATGAGCATCATTACTTGTTTCACTAGCTTGCTTGATGTTCTATTAGATGTCCACATTTCTAAATCAGCATTACGTAGGTCAGTCTTCTAAAAGGTAATTAAGTTGAAAAAATACACAGACATATTTGATATTAAAACCTACAAAAATGCCCCACTGTAGGGTAAGTATACTGAAATGATGGATAATTTGGAAATTTCCTCTTACATACAATTTTTTTTTTGCCCCCCACCACCCAGATGAGCAGTAAAATGTCATAAGATACATCATTTGAATGGAAATTGGTGAGCAAGTGGAAGTGTTTGCTCTTGTATTTGCTGTCAAATAAAGCCAGGTAGTTGGACTAGACTAAGCACTTACTGTTTTGGTTTGGGGGTGGTTGGGGGTGGGGTGTGTGTGTATACCTTCTGTATATTCTTTGGTGTGAGGTCAGGGTTTTGGAAAGTTAAAACTTGCAGGTTGAATTGCTGTTATTTAACAGAGAATGCAATGGGTGACATGTTATGCATAAGCCTAGCTCTCTTTCAGACAAGAGTGTTAGACATCTCGTGTGTTGGACATCTGGGTTGGCTTTGTCTGCATCTTCCCTCCTCTTGTACCTCGTTACATATTTCTCTGCAGCTTTTCATGTTGGATTGATTTTTTTTTTTCCCTTTTGTTCTGTGTTGACATGGAAACAGGAAAGGCTGGAGCTTCCTGCCCATATAAACAATAAATCCCAGTAAACTAACTGGGACAGGTTCTGCCTGCCTTCCCTGAATAACATCTTTAAAAGGAAAGAAACAGCATAAGAGTGGTTTTGGGTATTGAAATAGGATTGACTTCATAGTAGAGCTGTTTTCTTGAAGAAATACGCGGAGGAGACAGGATACCTATGTGAAGTCCTTGAGATACAGATCTAAAAAGTATTTTTGTGTGATCTTATTAACTGTTGTGTTATATCATCAACTACGTAGAAGCTTCTGTAATGAATTAATACAACAGAATTCCTGATTACAGTAAGTTTTGTCAAAGTGCACTTTTTTACATGTTCAGAGCTGTGGAGCTGTATATCCTATTTTCTTTAAATACACTGCCTCTGTTTCAGAAAACATCTAGAGTTTTCATTCTTCTTCCAGTCAGTGAATTAAAGCTGATGATTTTAGTTTATTTGTCAGTTCTGTTATAATCCACACTTCAGTTCAGTGTGTCTAGTCAGTCACAGCTAATGCAACGTGGCTTGACTTGTAGATAGACTTAAGTTGTACCAGCTTCACATTAACAGTGTTGAAGAATATGTGTGCCTTAAAACATCTGGAACCGAAGTTATCTCTACAACTAAGTGGGCGATTGGTTTTTTTTAAGATTGTGCTTCTTCTCTTTATACTGGAAAGAAAAAATGTACCTTCGTAATAACAACCTTAATGTAAAGGATGTAGCTGTGTATAGGTTGAGCCTCCTTTAATATGCAGACTAACTTTTTGTTTTCTCTTCCTTCCAGCTGGTAAGCCTGCTGCTGATTGGAATTGCAGCATGGGGAATTGGCTTTGGCCTCATCTCTAGTTTCAGAGTTGTTGGAGTCGCAATTGCAGTAGGAATCTTCCTCTTCCTTATTGCCTTAGTTGGATTGATTGGTGCTGTGAAACATCATCAAGTATTGCTGTTCTTTGTATCCTTCTGATGCATTACATGGATCACAGCTTGGTTCAAGCCATGCGAACAACCTGCTGTGTCAGCTGAGACTGATATGGAAGGTGCTTCAGAAATGGAACAGAAATTCACAGTCTTATTTTGGTCAAGTGCAGTTTAATTTAAACTTCCTTCCCATTTATACCAGCTTTATTTTTTTCTCACATTTGTCCTCTGAAGACAGAAGTATTCATGTGTCCTCTTTCTAGAAACTAAAATTTTTTAAATTTTTGAGAGCTTTTTATGGTGGGTCACTGTGTCACAGGTGCCTCTTACTGTGTGCTCATCCCTACACCAGGCTAGAGTATGTGAAGTATTGATGTTTAATGGTAGAGAAAGGTGATACTTCCAGGTAGCAAGCTAGTTGTAACTTGCAGAGCATTGTGGGTAATACAGGCTGTCAAGAAGCACTTTCTTTTCATATTTGGTCATTAATTGTGAACCCAGACTACAAGCCTTCTCAGTGTGATTTGCTGCCCTTATATGCTTACCAAGGCTGTGTAAGCAGTCTGTGGTGCTGCCTTGCATAACAAAATTGATCTGTTTGGATGAGAAAAGAGATTCATCAGATAAAATTCTTATTTTTCTGGCTGCAGTCCGTTGAATAAGTAGTAACCTCCACTTATAAACAGCTTCATTGTGTGAGATAAGTATCTGGCTCTGAACGCAGCAGCCAAATTGTGAAGAGAGGGACTGACTTCGAAAAATGTGATCTTTGATACTAAAGATTGTTCTTTTTGTTTTATACTGTTTTCAGATGCATTAGTCCAGAAGTGTGAGAGGATGTGTTCCAAAAGCAACTCTGTTTTGTGGGTTTTTTTTAATCTAGGCTAACATGTTTTGTAATTAATTACAAGACTATGTCACTGAAGGAAAAAAAATCTGAATATGCAGTACCCAGAAAAGTATTTTCTTTACTACTTTATTTAAGTGAAATATCTTGGAATGATAACATGAATCTCTAAAGCTGGAGAAATGTGCTGCAGATTTTTCTTTCTCAAAGCTCATTTTATTAACTTCTCTGCTCATAGTAGTAGCCAAAAAGAGAGAATATATGGTGATTGAGTTGTGGGAACATTATTTGCGTCATCTTTTCCACATCCAACCAGAATTTACTTCTATATTTATTTTGTTTTAAAGGACCTATTGTTATCCAATGAAATAGCATTTCATTTCATTGGCACTGGTGAGGCTGCACCTCGAGTACTGTGTTGAGTTTTGGGCACTGCAGTACAGGAAAGGCATTGAGATGCTAGAGAGGGTCCCAAGAAGGGCAGCGAAGCTGGTGAAGGGTCTGGAGCACAAGTCCTGTGAGGAGCAGCTGAAGGAGCTGGGGTTGTTCAGCCTGGAGAAAAGGAGGCTGAGGGGAGACCTCATCGCTCTCTACAACTACCTGACAGGAGGGTGTATGGAGGTGGGTGTGGGTCTCTTCTCCGAAGTAACAGGCAAGAGGACAAGGGGAAATGGCCTCAAGTTGCCCCAGGGAGGTTTAGATTGGGTATTAGGAAACATTTCTTTACTGACAGGGTTGTCAGGCACTGGAACAGGCTGCCCAGGGAGGTGGTCGAGTCACCATCCCTGGAGGTATTTAAAAGACAGGTAGATGAGGTGCTGAGGGACATGGTTTAGTCATGGTTAGGCACGGTTGGACTCAGTGATCTTAAAGGTCCTTTCCAACCAAGGGATTCTATGATTCTACAAAATAAAGAATACTATTAGGCATATGTGTTATAAAAGCAAAATTAATTTGAGAGTGTGTCCTTAACTACTACTTCCAGTACATGATTATTCTTTTGCTAGTCTTTATTGTCCAGTTTTCTGTCTCCTGTGCCTGTTTGGCACTAAACAAGGAGCAGCAGGTAAGAAAAGTTTCCTAATTTCTCAGTTAATCTTTGACATAATACTATAAATATGTATGTACACACACACGCACACCTTTTTTACGTACATAGATATAGAGAGAGATACATAGTCTTCTGTAAAATGGGGGGAGCATATTTTAAGAAAATCAGCATTATTCTTTTAAATAAGACCTAAGACCTTAAGCAGTGCTTGGCTGTGATAGCTAGAAAGAAATAAGTCTGGGTTCCAAAATTACTTTCAGCTATCTTTTGTTTTGTTTTATTTTTAAGCTTC
Organism: Podiceps cristatus; assembly: GCA_000699545.1. Taxonomy (NCBI): domain Eukaryota; kingdom Metazoa; phylum Chordata; class Aves; order Podicipediformes; family Podicipedidae; genus Podiceps; species Podiceps cristatus. The sequence continues at coordinate 66,633 of KL279886.1, read as the reverse complement.
CTGTGTAGGTTTATGGTCACAAGTGTAGCAGCATGATACCTCGACTATATCATGTCTTCAGCGATTCCAGATAAGATGATAAAATTTACAATAATCGTAACGTAAAGATGATAGAGCCACTGAATTGTTCTTGTGTAACTGAAAAGGTTGTGACTACATTAGGAACAGAGGTGACCTTTAAGTGTGAAAGTAAAACCAGCTTCCATGGGGTATGGGAGACTAATTCTTCCACATAAGAAGCAGGCAAGGGTACAGTGACTACATCAGCTTCCTGTGTGTAAGTGCACTTTTTGTTTAAAGTCAGAGCAGTCCCAGTTAGATTAGTTATGTGTCCTGTGACTAGTGCTCATAGTGGGTTTCGGAAAAAGAAAGGAAGAAAATTTAATTATAATGTGAATGTGCTGCTGCGAGGTACTGCTATTTCATTAGCTACACACACTATTGGAACATTCAAGTCATTCTTTAATGTATTATCCTATTAGAATTAAGGATCTGAAAGTTTCAGTTAGAGAATTATCAACTTGGCTTAGTATATTGGTTTCCAATGGAATGCAAAACAGTTCAATTAATATGTTTGTGCTTGTCTTCTAGAGTCAACTTCTAGAGGTGGGATGGAATAACACTAACAGTGCAAGAACAGATATTGAGAGAAATCTGAATTGTTGTGGATTCAGAGTTTTTGATCGGAATGAAACTTGCTTCTCTGTAAGTTCTTCAAGCATGAAAAAACTTACAACTTCATTGTGGTTATTCAGATATGTTCAACTGTTGCAACTCTGCAGAAAGAGTTTTAAGACAAGTGTAAGGTAGTTGTTACAATGATGCTAAGCTCTTTAGTTAACATACTGGAAACATAATCACACAACACTCTGCAGAGGTACTCCAATGTCATTCTATACTTGCTTTTTTGGAGTCTTAAAACTGCTAGAGTCTTGTCCATGGCTGGCAGTCTTTTATAGAGCAAGCTAGATGCTTTCAATCAATGAAGTGTCATCAGAAAATGGAGTGCAATTCTCTGTATCTGATACAGGACTGTTTTAGAAGTCACCAGTGTCAACCATGTGCACCGATAATTGAAGAATATTCTGGAATGGTGCTGAGGTTTGTTGGAGGCATAGGACTCTTCTTCAGTTTCACAGAGGTGAGTAGGAGGTTAGAAAATTGAGTGCTTTTTCCCCACTTTTAAGGCTTTATTTTGTTAAACAATTAAGTTTAGGGGGTTTATTACAGGAACTCTCAGTACTATCTCAGGAATCGATTAATTAATTTTTTCCAGGCTATCAGCTTGCTTCTGGCTGCCAGAAGGAGAGGTTGTCTTTTTTCTACACTGGGAGTTCTTGCAAGTTTGTTACTTGGGGTTGTACTTGATGACCTTTAAAGGTCCCTTCCAACCCAAACTATTCTATGATTGTACTTAGACTACAAACCACAATTAGATAGCACATCGAAATGTGGTGCTGTAAACTAAGTTTTGCAGAAAGTTAGCTATTCAGGTTTACCATTCTTCAAAAGTAATTAAAAGAGCGCGGTTGCTTTACCCTGTTTCCCTGTTCTTCCTGCCTCCCCCCACCCGTGCACATACAGTCTTTGGGGTTTTTTTTGGTTTGGGGATTACTGTTTTTTGTTGCCTCCTTTAGTGTAAAGATATAGTTTCATGATGAGTGAACTGTATCTTAAACATCAGGTGAAAAAGGTCTTTGACTCTTTGCTTTAGTATCCAGATGATACATATACTCACTTTATTGATCAGTGAATAAAAATCTAGAATAGCCCTACAGTTAAGTGGTAACTGTAAAGTAAAACAATTTGGAGGAGGTTTGTGAATAGTTATCATATGGGGAGGGGGGAGAAAAATTTAATGCTAGATATGCCCATGAGATATTTTGTATTGAATTTGGGATAGAGTTTGGGCTTATTTGTTATATTCTCTCTGTTGCTGGTATGAATTATTTCTGAGAAGATGCATTCTTTTTTGTAATTGAGAAAGCTGTAGTGTAGTTGTGCAAATGTATCGATACAAAAATATCCTACACTTGTGTACTGGAAATTCATTGTCAGAGTTTTATGTTTAAAACAAATTTTCTAAAACTGATGGAAGACGAGGTAGAGACACTCTGCTAAATAATATCTTTGGGTTTTGTTTTCAGATTCTGGGAGTCTGGCTGACATATAGATACAGGAACCAAAAGGATCCCCGTGCAAACCCTAGTGCATTTCTTTGATAAGTTTATGAAGGACTGAATCTTCTCTCTGCACCTTCCACTTCAAAATACTGATTCCCCATATTTTGGTGTTTCCCCATAATAGGGATTCTACATGTACCCGAAAGAAAACTTTATTTCCATAAGAAATTAGTAGTTTTCATATTTAATCTCACACTATTTTTCTTTTAAGAATCTCTGTCTTGAAGTAGACTGGTGCATTCAGTAGCTGGGCAGAGTCAGACTGCTGCTCTGAGGTGGTTAAGTAACTCTGCTAAGACTTTGGTAATTGATGTGGTAAACTCTATACAGTGAGTGTTACAACACTACTGGCTTCTCTGGTGTCCAAAAAAACCCCAAAAGTATTTTCTGCTGTATTCATTGATTACAAAAATTCACATGATTTCTCATTAAAATGATAAAAATATATGGTGGATGGTTGGACTGTATAATTTGATTAGGCTTTAAGATGAACTGTAGTCAACTTTTTTGTCTTAATAATGGTCTCCCTCTTTCCTGTTCTGGTAAAAATAGAAGCTGGATATATTATTTTCTATAGTGCACATAAGTGTATGTTAATGACACCTGTGGTCTTGACCCCTCCCTTCCCTGTTTTGGCTTTCTGGTAGCTTTAGAATTTTGTTGAGAATAAAAATAATTCTTTACTTTTTAATGGATATCTTCACTATGAGAACTATGAATGAAGAAAATCAGGAGAATGTAGTCCGCAGCTGATTAACTTGAAACTTTTTTTCCTTTGACAAGTGAATGAAGTTTGGTATTTGCACATCAGAATCAATAGTGGTCTGTCATCTTTAATGTAAGAAACTTGATGTCTGGAAAGTTGTTGTACAGCTATTTTTTCAGATGGTGTAAAATTGTTGTCATAATAACTCTGCAATGTATATTCCTCTGTCATACAGCTAACAGTCTTGATTTAATGAGAGATTGAAAGATGTGTAAAAAAGAAGAAAAAAAAAGTAAAAAAAAAAAAAAAAAGTGATTGTTTCCAGTAGTTTGTTTTTCTTTTATAAAAAAAGAATTAAAGTTAGAACAGTACATTATCCGTGTAGTAAGTGTTGTCTGAGCTGAAGGAAAGCATGGTCCCTCTTCTGACCTGTAATACAAGTGATTTTTTTTTCAGCCATCTAAACAGCCAAGGTGCATCATGTTCCATTTGTTTCTAATCACACTGAATTGCAGACCTGCACTGCGTCTTTTCTTCATTCAGTTGCTATTCCTGGTGTGGTAGGCAGCTGCTGTAGCCTAAAAGACATCTCTGCAGAAGAAAAAGGGAAGAGTGTTAAGGCCATCTGCCAAGGAATACAGCAGCTGAGTGAGCTGGAAAGGAAGACGGTGGGGGCGGGCACAAGTGGGTCCTCATAGAGTCTCCCTTTACTGGGGAGATTCCGCCCTTGCTCCTGCAAAGGCGGCAAAAAGAAGTTGAAATGCATGCCCATCAGAACACTTTCATGTGCGCAGTGCTCCTAAAGAAGGAATTATCTTAGGGTTTCAGATGGGAAGAGTTGAACCTGGACAGAGGGATGTCAAGAACTCACTAAAGGCAGCTTCTCTTCAGGTGTAGCTGATTCTTCAACATCTGCTGTCAGCGCCATCTCCTTGTCTTTGGTCTGTGAATTACTGCTTTGTACGTCGAGAAGTATTGGTGTCTGTTTCAAGCACATACTTGTACATTCAATGTAAGAGCCCGCTCACGTACTCAAAGACCTTAAGAGCCTGCAGACTGTTACTGAAGTATGATGGAAATGTATGCAGCTTTTTTTTTTTATTGTTTTTCCTTTCCAAGTGTTGTCCCATTTGAGCAACTAACCAACCGTTCTCAATATGTGTCAAGGTGACAGTGATCATCTCATGATTGTCTTTAGCAACAGTTAATTTTCCTAGTCTAGACAGGCTCCATATTTTGTATGTTACCGTAATAAATTAAAGGAGGTGTCTTGTGGAGGGGGTGTATGAAGCTTAAAACAATACCACATTGCTGCTTCACTTTTGGATTTTCTCCTAATTGTTTTTTAGTGCTTAGTTTTGGGTGGGTCTCGTTTCATAAATATGGTAGGTGATATGGGAGTGTGAGTGTGCATCACTGACAAAATACTGAAATGTTACCACTTCAGAAACTCTCAAGTCCCATAACATGTGAGTTTGTTTTAGAAGTCAAAAGATAGATCAGTGGATCATGCAGTTTGATTAAAGTTTTTCTATCATAATAATATTCAAGATTGCAATTTAAAAAAAAAATCAACCAACATAAACGTTGAAATTAACATCGGAGGTGTGAATTCACTTTCAGAACCTGATTCTTAAGGGGGGCAATAGAACAGATAAAGTCTGACTTTGGTTTTGAGGGGAAGAGAGTAGCCTCCCTCGGGAGAGGTCTGACTCGCCTGACAGTGTATAAGAAAAGTTGTGCTGTGTTGGAATGTTTTGAAATGGAGCATTTTTTAAAAGAATTTGTACCTATTCTTGGTGTCTTTTTTCTTTGAAGTTTTCTTTGTTCATTGCTTTGTCTCTTGAGAAAATAGTTTTGGTCATATAAAGACGTTTTTGTTTTGTTGGTTTCTAGAGAGGCATTTTGATTTTTATCTGACCGCTTGAGACTTGGACTTAATTGTAACTAGATTTTCTATAAGGTATTTGCATCAGCAGAGCATCAAAATAACACGGTTTGACTTGGGGCATTCTTAATGCTTACATTAGAAGTCTTTTGACTTAAAGAAAGCATTGCAACATATCTAACCTTTGTTATTCTGGAGAATGTGGAAACCTGTCTTGACTTCCTTTGAGACACCTATACATTTTTATCACATAAAAATAACTGGCTATAAAATAATAAAATACAATTCCTTTGCATCTGTGTAAGAAAGTAAGTCCAGATCTTAACTACCCCACTGATACCACTGTACAGTGTCTCCTTCCTTTACAATGAAAATCACTATTTATTACAAAAATAAAAAGCTTGCATAACTTGAATTGATACTTGTAAAAATGTACCTTAAGACCTATAGCTGATAAGGGAATAGGAATGTCCTTGCATTATGATTTTTATGCCTAATTATTTAAAGATTGCTAGTGGAGTTCTCAAAACCCCATTAGTCCTGTGCACTTCAAGTTACTAAGCATGAATACTTCAGAAATGGTCTCCCAGGTTGGAAAAAGGCTTTTTTTTTTTTTTTTTTTTTAATGTACCTTGGCTTGGCTTGATGCCTCTGTAAACCTAAATAATCTATATTTAGAGAAGGGGATGAAAAGAACTGAATTAAGTTGACCGTTTATGTATTAAGATGCTTGAAAATTTGGCTGAGGTAAAAAACAAACTACAAAAGCATAGCCTTGAGTGCAAAAAATGAATTTATTTTTAAAATTTCTTGATGCTTGCAGGCTGAACTAGCTTGTATATTTGCAGCTATCTCTAGCATGTAGTTTACTAGACTCTTGTAGAATATGCTTAATATCTATATGCTGTTATTCATAGCATCAGTACATCTGCTTAAGAATAATGCTAATTTAGAAGTGTTACAAGACCAGACTTTTAAAATGTGATGGCATGGGCAGCTTTTGGTTTATGTTGGATATGCAGCCTTAGCAAATGTACTTTGGGTCGACTAGATAAAGATGATTCTGATAACGAATCACAGAATCACTAAGGTTGGAAAGGACCTGTAAGATCATCAAATCCAACCATCAGCCACCACCACCCTGCCCATTAACCCATGTCCCACTGCCTTACCCACACATTCCTTAAACACCACCAGTGAGGGTGACTCCACCACCTCCCTGGGCAGCCCATTCCAATGCCTCACCACTCTCTCAGTAAAGAAATTTTTCCTAATAGCCAGTCTAAACCTCCCCTGCTGCAGCTTGAAGTCCTATCACTAGTCACTTGGGAGAAGAGACCCACACCCAACTCCCTGCAACCCCCTTTCGGGTAGTTGTAGAAAGCGATGAGGTCTCCCCTCAGCCTCCTCCAGGCTGAACAACCCCAGTTTCCTCAGCCGCTCCTCACAGGACTTGTGCTCCAGACCCCTCACCAGCTTCGTCGCCCTTCTCTGGACACGCTCCAGCATCTCAATGTCCTTATAATGAGGGGCCCAGAACTGAACACAGTATTTGAGGTGCGGCCTCACCAGCGCCCAGTACAGGGGCACAATCACCTCCCTACTCCTTCTGGCCACACTATTTCTGATACAGGCCAGGATGCTGTTGGCCTTTTTGGCCACCTGGGCACACTGCTGGCTCATACTCAGCCTCCCTCTGTGCTGTCTTTCTCAGTGGTGTAACCACATTTTTTTTTGCTTTTTGTGGACAATAGCTGCCTCTAGAGAATATTTCTGCCCCTGTTGCATGCTTTTTTGTTTTTTTTCCTCTCCCATCTTCTGCTTGAGAAGAAAGAAGGGAAAGACCTTTCTGCAGCAAAGAATTTTCTCACCACAGTTAAAGGATGCAGCAATAGAAAGGAACATCTTAACTGCTGAAGGAATACTGAATTGCATGTTTGGGGCCTTTTCCAGGTACAACGTGAGATTTTCTGCTTGGTAGGGTTCACGTAGCTTGCCAAAGACATGCTAGCTGGTGCCTTGCTTCTCATTTTGCTGAGAAATTCCCTTGAGCTGAAACCCTTGCTTCTCTTAACTGCCCTGCCTTCCCAGGCGTATTCCTCTCGTGCTTACATTGTGACTGGTAGTGGTAGTAATGGTAATAGTAGTGGTAATAATGGCTGACACTGCCAAAAAGCTGAGAAGGCAATGGAGGTACGGTCCTAGGCAGTGTTTCTCACTGGCGGTGCTGCTGCTGAGCTCTTTGATACTTGAGGTTGGAAGGTCTCCTTCTGGCCTAAGTCTTAAGGTGGTGTGTACTTCCATGGTGTTCAGCTGCAGGCTTTTAGTTCTGACTTCCCTTGTCCCTTTTGGGCTTCTAAATGAGCAATCAGAAGCCATAACACAATCATGAAATCACACATATACTCGATACGGTATCACTTCTATTAATCGTCTCAAGGCTTTAATGAATTCTGATGTAAGCAGGAATCTTTTAAAGGAAGAAGCTTTTATCTTTTTTTTTAAAAAAAAAAAAATCTTCAGGTAGGTAAGGTGATCCTTGGGTAACTTCAGAATGCAACCAGTTTAAAAAAGAAACACCCCCCCACACACATGTAAACAATCCCATCCTCTAGTCTCAAGTACTCTTCTGTAAAAGGTTTGCGCTTCTGGTTGTCTAACTATAAAGAAAAGACTGATAATGAGAGCTTCACAGAGGCTGGTGCCACAGGAATATAAATGGAGACAGAGCAGGCTGAGCAATGCAGAGCTTAGGTAGCTGCTGAAACTGGAGATAAAAATCTGCTTTCCTCTACTGGGTTTGGCTGGGTAGAGTTAATTTTCTTCATAGTAGCTTATATGGTGCTATGTTTTGGATTTGTGACCAAACCCGTGTTGATAACACAAGGATCTTTTAGTTACTGCTGATGCTTATGCAGAGCCAAGGCCTTTTCTGCCTCTCCCCCCACCCCAGCAGCGAGGAGGCTGGGGGGCACAAGGAGCTGGGAGGGGACACAGCCGGGACAGCCGACCCCAACTGACCAGAGGGATATTCCGTACCGGGTGGCGTCGTGCTCAGCATAGAAAGCTGGGGGAAGAAGGAGGAAGGGGGGACATTCAGAGTGATGGTGTTTGTCTTCCCAAGTAACTGTTGTGCATGACGGAGCCCTGCTTTCCTGGGGATGGCTGAGCACCTGCCTGCCAGTGGGAAATAATGAATTCTTTGGTTTGCTTTGCTCACAGATGCAGCTTTTGCTTTACTTACTGAACTGCCTTTATCTGAACCCACGAATTTTCTCACTCTTACCCTTCCAATTCTCCCTCATCCCACTGCAAGGGGAGAGTGAGCAAGCGGCTGCGTGGGGCAGAGCTGCTGGCCGGTACCTTCCCAAGTGGTTGGATTGCAGGCTGTGGTCTCAAGTAACACGGTGGTTTTACTCTTTCTAATAATGGTAGATAATAATAAGGAAGAAACCTATACACAGCAATATTTTGTATGTAAACACTTGAAATGGATTTATTTTTTAAAAAATCATTTTTACAGTTGGATCATACAGGATTCTTCTGTACGTCTTAAATTAAAAGCTTCCAGCTTTTAAAAATGCTGCCCAGTACAAAAGTGCTAACGTAAAACTGTAGTGTTTATGTATATAAACCAGCACTACACATCACTAAACATCACTCTAAATAGTCTCTTCACCAGTGTCAATGAGTGGAGAAGAGATGGAAGATCAGACTTCATAGTATTTAAGGGTTTCCTTCTTCCCCTTACAGTTCAGTCTTCAGGAGCTTCAGAGCTTTCTGCATATTTGAATACACTAGAAATGAAATATTCATACATGTTATTTTTGTTGCAACTTCCCCTGCCAGTGACTACAAATACTGCTCAGAAAATGTCGTTATTAAAGCTTTTGCTCACATGCCTATTGCTATACGGATTCTCCTGCAGTGTGCTCTACGGCGTTTTGTGAACATGATCTGTTTAATTTTGACTGGTGAGAACACAGGTCTGTTAACGCAAGCGCACGGGCGTGCGCAGGGCAGAGACGGGAGCAGTGCAGCATTCGGGGCGCTTGTGCCGTGAGGGAGGGCCGTCCCTGCTCCCAGAAGGTGGCCTGGCCTGGCCTGGCCGGGCTTGTGTGCAGGAGTTCTCACCCCTGCTTACGGTGAACGCTGCTGAACGCTGCAGGTTCCTACTGCTGTCTGCTTGCTTTAAAACCAGATGGATGTTTAAGGCTCCAGGGCTCTGCCATCATGCTCTTCACCTCCCTGAGCTGAAGTCTAGCATCCTGTTTCATTTTAATCCTGGTTAACTGTCTTTCAGCAAGTACTGATTGCGCCAGTCTGTAATGCCTGGTGTTATTCCATGTCGCATGAAAAATGTAACTGCTTTCGGAAGATTTCAGAATATGCTACTTACACAATGAAATGTCAGAGGGCTCATACGCATAGAGACGGTTTGAGTATCTTCCAGTAATATCTGCTCTCACAGTCAGAGAAGGATCTAAAAAAAGGATGAGAGAAGTTGTAGAGGATGGGATTAATCTTGAAGCAGAAGGAAATAAACCTTTCTGCACTTCTGCTTGCTTCCTAAATGTTTCTGTGAGACAAGCCTGCTTTCACTAAAAAAGCAAGAGATTGTTCTGCACAGTCATTGGCATTTCAGTTTTACATGTTGCGTTTGCTGGTTTATTAAGAAGGGAGTAGGTTTAATTCTGATCAGTATTGATCAGCCTTACACCCCGTGCTGCTCCATAGTACCTGTACCTGCTCTCTGAGCTGCGCCTGCTTTCAGGCTACAAGTGTTATTGAAATAATAAAGGCAGAGGTAACATGGCAGTTGCTTTGGTCTGTGGAAAATGGTCATCATGACCTAGATTTGCCAAGGTATGTGTTAATGATACATGTGCGCAGTATAGAAGGTTACGTATCTGTTCTGGGAGAGGGAGTACCTGGATGCATGCATGACCACCAACAGGTCTCCAAAATGTAAATGTTTACGGGGGGCTTGTGCTGGTTAGTGGGGCACAGACCTGAGTCCTGAGCTTCAAAAACTGACCCCTGAACCTCCGGGGTCACTGCTGTTCCTGCCATGACTGAGATTGTGTTCCAGACAGAACCCTGATGGGTTTATGGTATTCCTAGAGGTAGGAGGGTGAGCAAGGCTGAGCCAGTGCCTACGCATTCCAGTGGCTGTGGCGTCATCTCCTTTCAGTGACACAATGGAAGGAATTACATCATTCGTGGAATTAATGAGGGAGGAATGCTGGACCTGTGAAGCTAATGACCCATCTGGGCTTGCTTTGAAATTTCATGCAACAAAAACAACTAGAAATGATATATTTCTCATGGAATAAATTCCTGTTAACAAGCCCGAGGACTTGAGATGCATGGCGCGGCAGGGGCTTTGGTCCAAGATCAGCTTTGATGCTTGAGGTACTCACCTATGAACAAAATCCGAGGGACATACTGGCCATCAGGTGAAAGATTCTTGTCTGTGGTTTCGTACTTAAAGAAAACAGATAAGGTTCCCAGTCAGGATTGCAGGAAGGTATGTTATGCAAAGATTTATTTTCTTCTGTGTACTTTGTGTTATGAAATAAAGCTTAAAGAATACATTTTGTAGTTTGAGAAATACACTGGCTGGGATGCAGTCTTTTAACAGCCGGAGCTGCAAATTGTTAACAACAGTTAATGTTATTGAATTCTAAATTCCCTCATATTTTGAGGTTATGATAGCTACAGATGAAAGAGACTTATTACTAAATCTATTATGCTTCAGCACCAGCCATTTTTCTTAGCCAACACTAGCCATTAAACTGACTAATTGTAGCTAGAGAAGCCATAATTAAAAATAGAACTTTATTGCTTTCACTTAATGAATTATAACTGGGAAACTTACCACAAGGTTCAGAAGAATGAATTTTTCAGCCAATTTCTGTATATCTTTATGTTCAGCAAAGACCTTCTTCAGTGCTAGAGTGGAAACAAGTGGGAATGAAAGTTAAAAATATGCTCCTGAAATATATCGTCCTTGAAAGAGAAATTCAAACAAACTGATAGAATCAAAATGAGAATACTCAGTTTACAATTACAGCAAATGAAGATTTTAAGTTCATTTCACTGGAAGATGATTGATGCATTTATATTCTGCGGTAAAGAGTAATTATAATGGTACAAAATTCCCCTCCTTCCTTTGCATAGTGCACCTCGCTCTCAAATTTGTCTGCTTAAGTTTGAATTTGAGTATTTGACCCTTCGAACCTCCTGTTCTACTATGGCAGTTTCTGGCTCTGGTTCTTAAGGCACTGACAAAACAGTGTGCAGGATTTCAGCCTGAAATGTTTGCAAGGATTTTAATGCTTGTACAAATATCCTTCTGGAGTTACTGGAGCTATGGATGGACGCAAAGGTCTTGCTGTGTGGATCGGCTTGCAGGAAGAAGGGCCCTTGGCTAAATTCAGAAAGACTGAAGAGCAGCCGCAGTTACCAGAAATCCTGCAAGAGCTATTTCAGCCTGGTTTGATTTAGTCCCTGGCCAGATTCAGTCTCAATCATCAATGATATTGAGAGCTGAATACATCCTTTCCAATAAATTACTGTTTTTCACTACTCCTGGTCTTGCTATTGGTTTTGGCTGATTGTCACATGAACCTAAACCAGTTTTGTCACAGGTTAAAACCTGCTGAGCCGTGCTCATTTCTGCATCCATTCTGCATCATGTAATACTGAATTACCATTTTTATTTTATTTCTGCACATTGGAAAATACCTACACATGACAGCGACTTGAAGAACACTCCACATGCTTGTGCAAGTTAGCATTTCACTAAGACCTACTCAGCAAGCAGAATGGTGGCTGATTTTTTTTTTTTTTTAACCAGCATTTACCAAAACCCAAACCCCAGATTATTTATTTTTTAAGTGCAAAAGGATTACCTTGGCTGTGCGGGCAGTCATCCAAGTGGTGGATAATCATCAGGGGTTTGTTGCTGGAAAAGAAGAGTCCCCGTTAGGAGCTGGGGATGCGGTGGGGGACGTGGGGCACAGTGGGGTGCAGGGTGGGACATGGTACCTGTGCTTGGCGCGGAAGAGGGCTTCCTCATACGTCTGTGTCCAGATGAGCTGGTCTCCCCAGCCTGTGGGGAAGGAGAGGCAGCACGTTATAAGCAAGGCTGGTGGCCAGGGGTTCGTGTCCACCCCTGTCCGCATATGCTGGCAAAGGCTTTGAACTGATGTGCGGCCAGGGGCCTTCAAATTGGGAAGAAAAGGGCGGGGGGGCAGGGTGTGCTAGGAAATGCTAGAAAATGTATTTGCAGAATGAGTTGCAAGAAAATTAACTTATTAGAACGGCATAGGAATCAAAACTTTAGCAGATTGCACCTTTTTTTTTAAAAAAAAAGAAATGGTTGGGGTTTTTTTTTTTTAAAAAAAAAAAAAAATGGTTGGGTTTTTTTTTTTTACCTCTGGAGAGTGTCTGAGGCAGTTTTGGTTTAGCAGTAGTCTCCTTTGTTTCCTTCTTGCCCACATCCTTTGCCAGTGCACAGGAGATGGCAACGAGGAGCAGGAACATGGACATGTAGCTCTTCTCCATGGCTGCTCCTGGAACAGATGAGAGAAACTCCATGCTGTCGTGCCCCCCAGGCTGGCGCCCGCTTTGAGGCACACAGCAGATAAGGACAGGTAGAGCAGCAGGTCAAATCAAAAGTATGCAGCAGGGTGAGTCAGGGCTGAAACAAACTGTTCCAGGCAGGGGCCTGGGCTTGGGGGACTGTCGAGGAAGCATGGGGTTTGCTTAGTGAATTCTCATGAAGGACCTGGCTGCTTTCTACTGCTCTTTTCATGCCACTGGGCTGTGGTCCTTTTAAGATGTGCACTTATGTGTTAGTTTCTCTCTCTTCTTTTTACATGTTTCAAATTTTCTCAGTAAAACAACTGAGTTTTGACAATTTCAAAAGTATTTGCATGTCCTAGTAAGCTCGCAGTTCTACTTCAGTCTCCCAGTGTTGTAGTAACTGAGCAGCAGGTGCTGAAAAATTAACTTGCCTCAGCTCTTCCTCCACTTTGCAGTGGGAGCAACTCAAATGAGAAGTCGAAATGTTAAGCTAGGCTCTGTAGTGAGCCATTGGCACAGGCACAGCTCAGTGCTGTTGTTGAAACTTGCGATCCTGGCTTCCCCCTTAAATGTATCATCTAATCCTGAAAACCAGTAGAATCTATAATAAAAAGAGTAGGGAGGAGTTGCTGTGTAGAACAGTAAAAACTGAGATGCAGTTTGCTGGTTTAAGCAACATAAAGCAGAGGGCTTTGCCTGAGTTGGACTCTGGGGCACGGAGATGGAGGTGAGATAGGTCTGATGGGAAGCTCCTCAGTGTTTCAGCTGGGATGCTTCTTTGAAGAAGTGAAACACTTCAGCAACATGTCAGTTTTTTCATTAAATTTCCTCCTAGAAACTAGAACACCAATGCAATGGGTACAGTAAGAAAATCTAAGATATTCCAAGAGCAGTACAGAAAATTCAAAAGATTCAAAAAATTACAACAGGCTGACATTTTTTAAAATTCAAGCAATGAAAATGAAACTTCAGGGAAACAGAATGTTTTTCTGGGTAGGAACTGCAGGAGGAGACATTAGCTGAATTTGCATCAGCGGTACAGTGCTCTTTGCTACTGGGATGTCCAATAGACCTCAAGCAGCCAAAAAGTCACTGTTTTAAGGGCATGAAACATGACTTTTGCAGCAGACTGCCTTTCTGCCCTAATAGAAGTCTTCTCAGAAAGGAAAAAAATTTCTCCCAGTGTATTTTCAGGGTTGCCTCAAGAGCTGTTTTGCCTAGAGCTGTGTAGCGGAAGCAATGTTTCGTTAAAAGAAAAAGAAAAAAAAAAAAAGAAAATGAAGAGAAAAGGTATGAAAATATAGGACAACCAGGAAATCAAAGACCAGGCAAATTTTCTGCTGTTGCTGATGCAGAAAGCAAAGACAGAGGAACATTAAACCTGCTCTTTCTAAACTTCACCTCTGGAAGGCTATGTGCTCTTTTGCTAAGTTTTCCACCCCTCAAAAAAAAAAAAAAAAAAAAAACAACTCTTTCCTGGCTCTTTTAGCCTGCAAAGCCAACATTTCTCTATACATTTTTGCTTCATAGCAAGCTGTGCTGAATTGTGCCTACGTTGCTGCAATCTCTTCTTTCCATTGACCGGCTGCCCCAGGCCCAGGTAACCCGGGCTCGCACTCCCCCGGGGACTTTCTGAAGCAGTAAGCGTGCCGTGCCTTACCTTCTCTGCTCTCCCGGATGCCTGCCAGGGTGCGAAGGTAATCCCGGTTACAGCGTGAATGCTGCTGTTCCTACTGCCTATTTATGCACCTTCACACACCCCAACTCCACCCACAAGCTTTGAATTTGAATACCGCTTCCAAAGAGCTAAACTTTCCAGTTTTTTTCCCTACCAAAGCATTCATGGTTAATTTTGTAATTAAATGACAATACATTTTCCTGTTAGATGCTGTATGTAGAGCTCAGAGATGTTTCTATAGACTTTTGGGACATTTTTTGAAAGATGATTTGAAAAGGTTGGCAAAGATCCAAGTCCAGGTAAGCTTAAGTCACAACTCCTGATTTGCCTGAAGAGTGATTTGTCTTTTTTTCATTGGTTGGAAAATCAACATGGGTTGCTGTTCTTTTAGTCCTCTGAAAAAGTTAAATTGATGACTCAGAACTTTAGATGTTAATTAGATAATTAGCTATGCACATTATACAGATATGTGTGTGCACATGCTCTTATAACAACACATAGGAAAACTGTAATAAAACTTAATTCAAATTCCTTGTTTAATTAGTTGTGTAGACAATTATTTTTAACTACAACATGAAAATCAACCATTTTAGGTTTCAGATACATGTATAATGCAGCACAAAGCTTAGGAAAATGGAACCGTTCCAGGTGACTGGAAGGCCATCCCTAGTGTTGCACCGACTGCAGATGGTCCTTCCTCAGAGGTCAATGCGATTCTGTCCTCAGCAATATGTGTTGAAACTACAGTATGCTCTCCTCGGAGCATGCCTCATATATTTCAGTGAGATTAAAATCTCATGTTCACGGGCAGCGAACACTTAATGTTACTCAGTTGGGTAGATGAAATCCATCCGATATGGATTTTCCTGTTTGAAATTCACAGTGCTCTCTGATGGCTGCTAGCAGCACGCATTCTTTATGAGTATACTTAAGAGAATGTAGTGCTTTGGATCATGGTTTGGTTTTCTTTTTTTAATCTTTCTTAAATAGTAATTAGAAAAGCAAGGTGCAGAAGCAAGATGGTGAACTCAAGAAAAAAAAAATATTGCTGTTCCTTACAAATATACAGTAGTACCACGCTTTGCTTAGAAGCTTGACTTATTAGAAGGGTGAAACCAAAGCTCCCAGGGAGGTCAGTCGTTTTAACTCCCATTTCTGTATGTTTCATGATAAATGTATATTATCCTGATGAGGAAATGAAATGAGACAGTTTGCATATGAATCTCTGCTCCTCCTCCAGCACTTGTCCCTGAAGATTCAGGGATTTATTTTGTTAGCTTCTATACTGCCTATTGAAATCACATCCACTCAGATTTTCTTCAAAAACATATACTAAAATAAGTTTCCAAGATCCATATTTGGACATGGGAGCACTCACTTTGGACAATCAAGTTACATCCTCAATCCGCTTCAGTGTAGAAGTAGGAGTCAAACATTAGGTACCCATTTCTGAAATCTTGGTCTCAGCTCTGTAATTTAACACGCTTTTGCTGACTGTCTCCTCAGGTCACACCTAATAGCATTTTGTAGTTTTAAAGCCTGTAACAGAAGTTCTAGTTGCTCTCTGGGTATTGAAGAGATAATGAGCAAGTAGGCTCCCACTCACACACTTTTTTTTCAAAAAATAGGTTTTGTCTAAAAATGCATTCTCAAAATTAAGCCCCCACCCGCTTCTTGGCTTCTGCCTTCAATGTATTTCCATTTAATTTGTACCTTTGCTTTCTCCTGTTTTCAGGAGATGCACTTACCTTAGCCTGTTTCCGTGTAGCTTTGTGCTGCTCTGTAAGATTTTTTTCTGACAGGATATTCAATAATTCAAATACAGCTACTTACAGGGACTTCCCTGTCAGCTCAGACCCAGTGATCTCAATGGAGTAGTTGAACATGTCTCTAAACCATCCTTGTGTCTTGATGAAGAGAGAGGAGAGTTCAGCCTTTCCCACCACTCCCTACTTGGGTACCGAGACTGTACCCAGCCACTGACTTAGCTTCTGACTGTTCACTGGGGGCTACTTTCTCTGCCTTAGTGACTAAATCCTGCAGGAATTGTCCCAGGAGAACTGGGAAAAAAACAGTATTATCCCAGAAGGTTTTGCTTCTTTTGCTATAAAGATCTGGTAGACCCCATTACTGTTAATATTTCACATCTTTAGAAAACTAGTCATTGGGTTATGAATGAATGAAATGTATAGTCAGTCCCATGCTAGAAATGCTCCAAGTCAAAGCCACAGACAGCCATATCTGGGAGTCGGTGAGCTTCCAGTGCTTCCAGTGCTCTTAAAGTACTTAGTATATTAGTATATAGTAAGACAAAGGAGTTGAAAGTAGAACACATTCATCTGAGAACTGGTCAAACTTCTTTTGTCAATGCTTTAACCACATGAACTGAGTAGTTATTTTTTATCACTTGAAAGTTGCTTGGATGAAATTTACCTCATAATTTTTCTGAAAAGCTTTTCACCCCCAAATTTAGGAGCTGAGGTACCCCTGACACCTATGGCAGATGCAGATCCCATTCTGTTTCCCTCTTCCCCTGAAATAATTCAAATCCTTATCTTGAAGATTATAGGTAGGTGCTCCCTGGATTATCATAGAATCATAGAAGCATAGAAAGGTCTGGGTTGGAAGGGCCCCCAAGGATCATAGAGTCCCAACCCCCCTGCCACAGGCAGGGACA